>JAPDSC010096528.1:87395-107924 GCA_026290005.1 Latrodectus geometricus
ATTGCTTTCTGAGAACAATTTTTAAGTCTTTTTTTTAGAATTAAAATGGACTAATTTTATATTTAATCAATTTGAAAGGTTATTTCTTAATCAGACTAATTTTAATATCCCTAGTAGCAGAGGCTTATTGGTATTACACTGGCCATTCACCGGTTCCATTGGCAACTCACTTTTCACCAAATTTTCTCATCGGTCCGAGCCCGGTATCTTATACATGAAACGGTCACCGTTTTTTCTACCGTACATTGTGCTCGACATCGTCATCGGCTGTTGATGCAGTGGTCATTAAGCGGCAGCCGTGGTATTTACCAAAGAGATTGAAACGAATCACGAGTAGAATAAGTAAAAATTCTACGCATGCACGGCCGCCATATTTGAAATTCATTGTGTTTACCAATTTGTTTTTCTACTACTTGTACTAGTTATATTTCGTTCTGGAATTAGCTATTTTTTATTATATCATTTTTAGCAAGCATTTATAACAGAATATTTTGGTAAGTACTATCAATTCTTTTAAATAAATAACAAGTACATATCTTTAAAATGCCTATTTATTTAATTCTGTCACTTTGTAGACTTATATTTATTTTGTACTGGTAAAATGTAAGTCCGAATAAGAATTACAAGCAATATGTTTGAAATAATATTAATTTTATTGTGTACTTTAGTCTGTTTATTGTTTTTAGTTTATAAATATGCATAATAATAATAATATATAGTAATTAAAAACCAATAATGAAAATTACATGGACCCAGATCAACAATGTAGTGCCACAGTTAAAGATTTCAAAATACTTAACTCTTTATATAATGAGTCAAATATCTTAAGCAATTCAGTACCTAAAGAGAAATTAAAACAATGTTTTTTGAAACATAATTTAATTTGGGTTGCTATAAATGGCATATTAAATGTACTTAAACCTTATCATACAAAATTGCCAGCTAGAACATTACTCAGTACACCTACTTATGTTTCTGTATCTAAAATTCAAGAAAGTGAATATACCCATTTCTCTTTAAAAAACACTATTAAGCAAAAACTCTAGTATGGATTGAAAACTAAAACAGTCTACTATAAGCATAAATTTACATATTGATAGATTTCCTTTGTATAACAGTTCATATAAATTTTGGCCAATTTTAGGTAGCATTAGAAAGATAATAGATACACCTTTTCTCATTGGTATTTATTTGTTGAAAAGAAACCTGATATCAATGAATTTCTGGAAGAATTAGTTAAAGATTCAAAAATTGTTATGCTGGTCTTGCAATATTGGGTAAAAACTTTTCAATTTTTGTTAATGCAGTAATTTGTGATATCCATCAAGAGCTTTTGTTACTTGTACTAAATTGTTGACTGGTTACTATGGTTATGATACATGGTAGGTGACGAAAAGGTAAATGGTATCGAAAGATGACTTATCCAGAAATTAATGCTTCTTTGAGAAATGATGGTGAAAAAAAACAGCCATTTAAAACACATGGATCTTTGGAAAGCTACTGAATGGCGATAATTTTTTCTCTATACAGAACCAGTTCTATTGAAAAATATGTTATCTGAGAAATATTACAACTGTTTCCTCTTGTTACATTTTTTGGCGCAGCTTGTCCTATTTTGGACCTTGCGCCACAAAACCCAACCAACAACAACAACTTGTTACATTTTTCAATATGAATACTGGTCATTGAAAAATCTCTTGCAAAATATTTTGAATATGGTGGCTCTTTGCTTAGAGTCTGTTGAGAAGTGTACAATTTTGTATGGCAAAGAATTTATCACATACAGTATCCATGCACTATCACATCTTATTGAAAATGTAAAAAGGTATGGCCACCTAGATAATTTTAGTGTTTTCCAGTTTGAAAATTATTTAGGAAAGCTGAAAAAACTTATTAGATATTCAATCTACCCCTTTGGCAAGTGTATTTAAGATACAAAGAATTAAATGCTGTGCAATTAACAGATATTTCAGAAAATTTTGAAATTATAGAATCAATCTCTTAGGCAATCATCATTAATGTTAAGACTTAGTCTAGCTGGGTAGCACTATAAAAATTAAAAGGAACCTATTTCACACTTAAAGGTTCAAAGAATTGTCATGATGTAACATTAAGACTCATGATATAATCTTAAGTGAAAATAAATCATTTATGTTACTTGGTAGGTCTTTTAAAGTCTCAAAAGAATTTCATGTGAGTCTACTAATATTCAAATATTTTTGGTATCCAAATTTTCCGAATATAAATTATGGTCTTTCACTAACATAATGTGTAAAGGTATACTTTTGCCATATAAAGAAAATTTTTTGTGTTTCCCATATTTCATATGTTAAACTATATTTCCCATATTTAATCATGTTCATGTAATAACTAATTTTGATAAAATAATTTTCATGATTTATTACATGATAAAATTAATAAGAATTTTAAAGTCCTATTTGTAATTAGATTGTTTAATTTCCAGCATAAGAAATTGTACAGTTTGCATATTAATATTTGTATTAAATGTATAACCAAGATATTAAGTCCAAGTCAAATAAAGGTGGGTTGCTTACTGTGTATGAATTTTTCCTTTACAAACTATTGAAAGTTTGGAGTCTTTTAATGTTTATTTAGTTGATTTTTTTGAACTTGAAGATTGAACTTGTTTGAAGAGAATTTTAAAAATCTGGTGCATAATGTTTAATATATGACAAAAAAATTAGTGATATATGTAGTAATTATCCAAAAAGAAAATGAGTTTCATTGTTCTCCTTGTTAGTCAATGATAAATATTGTGGCATAAATAAAACAATATATTAAGTTATGATAGAGAGATTGTTTGTATAATATATAAATATTTATATTACACATATTAATACAAGGGAAAATAATCAAACCGCTTTAGTGTAAATGTATACAATATGCAAATTGTATGTTTGAAATTTAAAGATATATGATATGTGTTTATATATTTTTTGCAACAAAAATTATGTTTAAAATTTTTACTGTAAAAATTATTTAAAAAGAAATAATTCCAGAGACCTGGTTTGGGTTTCATCTTTTTTGGAATTTTTCCTCTGACATAATGTAAATTTCAAAGTAATTCAAGCAATCTGAATGGTATATAAAAAAACAAAGTTTCTAAATAAAAATATTTAATTGATAGGTAAAAAAGCAGTAACATGGTTAGTTGGGTTGAGGAACTAAAACTTATGTTGAAGTTTATATTTCTAATATTTTGTTAGTATTTTCAGCTGACTTTTGACTAATAAAGTTGGTACAAGCTCAAGTGATGTTTCCACCCTCCAGAATGTTATAAATTTGATAACAGGTTAGTATTTTATATTTAAACTATTTAAGTTTTACTGCTTATAGAAATTTTAAAAGTAATATAGTGCAATATGAAAACATCATTAAATTCAAATGTAACAGTTTATTTATAATAATTGAATTTAATCTAAATATTTCAGAATCATAACCATTGTACTAATGATAAGAATACAATATTTTATAACTTCCAGTTTTAATCTTTAATTACATTTTTTTTTTCAGTTTATGTCGTGTTTGTTACTTACAGTTAGGGAAAATGAATATTTACTATTTTTTGTTTATGCTTTGCTTATGTAATTTTTAAAATGCTAAGTTTATCATTAGATCAAAAGAATGATTAGAGTATATGGATTAACTTTACATCTTATCTTTCTTAGTTTAAACTTTAATTTTAATAATATTTTAACTTTATAATTATTTTTCATTACATTCCATGTAAAGTTTAAAATTGTTTTTTACAGAAAATTTAATATTAATAATATCAATTATAAAAATGTTTGAAATGTTGACCTTACTTTGTTTCTTAATATTACATTATTTATTTGTTTTTAGCTTCTACTCGCCATCATGATAACCATGTTACAGATGTTGATGTACAGCAATACTTTAAAAAATGGCTGTGTGTACCTGACAGAGGTGGGAAATGTTTAAGAAGAGCCTTAAAAAAAAAAAAGCCCAGTCTAATGTATAAATAAATATAACCTAATGTGTGTGTAATAATATGTCTGATATATAAAAAATAAAAATAATAAACCTTTATCTTTTGTGAACATTTTATTTCTGTGATTAAGTTTGTAAATATTGAAGTTGAGAGTGTAATAAATATTAAAATAAAAAGTGCAAAAACGCACACAAATAGGAATATATATATATATATATATACACATTTATCTGAGAATATAACTGAATTTCTAATCTTATTACAATAAAAAATTTATACTTATTACTAAAAAATTTGTATCTCATGTTTTTATCACTTTTAACTATGTAAATATTGCATTTGAAAATTTCAAGAATATTCATGTTTAAGTGAACTTTTCTGCTATTTATATAAAATTAAAGAATATCACAAATGAATTCAACTAATACCATAGATATAAAGTAGTCTCTGTTCTAAATTAAAACATAATCAATGCATTTTAAATCTATCAAAGCCTGTAGTTTAAAAATGTTCTATGATAATATTTTTCTGTGTATCAAATATATTGGAAGAATTAAATGAATAACTTATGATTTTAATCTCCATTTTCAAAACTAAATTTCTAAATGAATTTCACGAGGACTTAGTAAAATATAAATCTTATAAAAGCAATATAAATAATAAATTTTTTCAGACTTATACAATTAAATTTCAATTGGAAATTTAAAAAAAAAAAAAAAATTGGAAAATCTTTATATGCTGAATTAAATTTTATTTTTCTGAAATAGGAAATTACTTTAGGGGGGGGGGGAAACTTGATGAATATGATCTCTAGGAAAATTTATTGAATATCATTAAAAAAAAAAAGTTCTAAAACTGAAGTTATATGTTGAATCTGTCAACTTTGTGACATTCAATAAGTTATTGAAAATATTGGAATGTGTCCAAGAGTGAAAAAATATTAGATCTGCAAAATACATTTAAATTTCATTTATAAAAATACTATCCAATTTTTTTTAAAGTATGTCTTTCAACACAAATATTTTTCTATATGAAAAAATGTATAAATAAAATTTGTTTTCCTTGGTTTTGTGTATCAAGTTTATAAAGCAAAAATACATTATCGTTAAAAAGTTTATTAAACGATAGTGTATTTTTGATATATAAAAGCAAAACAACAGCTTTGCTATCCGAGTAGAATATAAAAATGCATGGCATAGTATCATCGCAACACTCATTGCCTTTTCATCGAACCCAACGTAACTCATCGGCCCATTTGCCATAATCTCATCGCACCGGTCACTTCAATTCACTGGGGAGTGATACCGCCGCCGCTCCCCAATAGAGGTGACAAATAGTGCACTGTTCCATGCACTATTGCCACGCAGGGCCCGGTGAGTATTCATCATACTGAGGTGTTTGCCCAATGACCGCCCACCGTTGAATTGCTACTAGGGATGTTATAAAAAGTATTAAAAATTTAAAACTTGCTATTTCATTGTTGGGATTTATTATGTCTATAAGTCCATGTGTTGTTTATTTTTTAACTATCAAATGAGAATCTAATGGTGATAAGAAAATTATTTTGCTTTATTGCTTTACAAGTGTTGAATTTTTTTAACAGTAGCTCTTTTAAACTAATTTATATCTTTAAAATAAAATTTAAGTTGTTGAAATAATCATTAAACCTTAACATATAAAGTTTTGTTTCTGATAATCTTGATCTTTCTAGATTATTTTATAAAATATTAATTTCTTTTTTTAATAATAGATGCAGTCTGTTTTCATATGCCTCAAGTTACAAAAGCAGAGAAGGCTAAGAGCATATCGAATTGGCTGCGGCATGCAAAAGAAAGGGTGGAGAAACAGAAAAAAATAATGATTGTGTAAATAATAATGATTTTAATAATAATAATGATTGTGAATAAAAATTGAGTGTGTATATGGAAGTCTGTAAAATAAACAATCTAAAAACTATATTTTGTTCCAAATTATATTTCATTTAATTTCTTAAATTCATTTGATTTATACTTAAAACTGTGCAATTTTGAATCACTCTTTAAATAAAAAAAGAATTTTGAATATTTCAAAGAAAACAAAATATAATTATGGTTACATAAATGCCAATTAATGTAATCTTTGTACTTCTGAAATATCTTAGATCCATTTGATTAAAACACAAATTTGTTTTCTAAGAATTTCATAAAATATAGGAAAATTTGTTAACTTAATAAATATTAATATATTTTGATAATAAATCATAATGATGCTATTAAAATAGTCGCATGGAAACATTTCAGAAATTGGCTATTTTCTTATATGAGAGAAATAAAAATTAGATAATTATTAATTAGAACTTAATTTAATTGTGCCAATTGAAATTGTGGATTCTCTGTTATTTAAATGATTGTTGTAGATTAAATTAGTTAATTTTAATGTGCATTTGTGTGTGTAAATAAAATGTTTTGGTATATATATACCAGTGTTTTATATATATATATATATATATATATATATATATATATATATATATATATATATATATATATATATTTATTTTTCTTTTTTGAAATTCAATCATTTAAAAATTCTTCCTGTGTTACAAACAAATGCAAATATTTTAATCTATATTACAATATATATGCTTATATTAAAATTGATATATTTGTATTTATTTCTTCTATGAAATTTTAATCGCTTAGCAGTTCCCTCTGTTTCACATAAGCATAAATTCAAATATTTAAATCTATATTAATATATTTGCTAATATTGTAATGCATTTAATTATATTAAAACCTGTATATTTCTTATATTTAAAAAAATGCTACCTTGTTTAAAAGTATGATATACTTCTAAACAATGTACCTTTTTTTTAGATATCTTTCATTTTAAAAATTTAGCATAAAATTTAGATATACCCCAAAAGAATTCCTTTGTCAGAAGTATTAATATTTCCTTCGAATGAAATTTTCGGTTAATACCTTGACAATTTTATTGCATTTATTTTTTAGAACAGTAGTAATTTATATTCATAATAATGTTGCAAAAAAGATTAAAGAAAGGAAAAATAATTATTTTTCATTTCTTTATTTTTTTGCGAAATGGTATCAGTCACTACTTACAGAAAAAAATAACAGTGAAAAAAGCTTTATGAATAATAATGAAGTTATAAACAGAAATACACATAATTATTAGTAAATAAAGTATGTAAACTTTAATAACATACAAAAAGTTTACTGAATAATAATAAAGTTATAAACAAAAATACACAATTATTAGTAAATAAAGTATGTAAACTTTAATAACATACAAAAAGTTTACTGAATTATTGCAGAAAAAAATAACATTGAAAAAACTTAATGAATAATAATGAAGTTATAAACAAATACACATATAATTATATTAGTAAATAAAGTATGTAAACTTTAATAACATACAAAAAGTTTACTGAATTATTGCTTAAAAACAATGATAGTGCACATTATTTAATACTAAAATTTAAAAACACGCTTAATATGGCTGTTATATAAATGTCCAAATATGTGCCAAACCACGTCCAATATGTGCCAGATTACGGCCAATATATGCCAAATCACGTCCAATATGTACCAGATCACGGTCAATATGTGCCAAATCACGTCCGTCTCGGGGGTCTATGGGACGACCTACGTACGTGTTACTTCCGGACATTGGTACGTGCGGAGAATGTCCGTAAGACGTCGCTGCACCCCTACCGGACGTCCTCTTAAGTCGAGGTGGACTTAAGAGGACGTTCTCAGAACATCCTGAGGACCACTGTTTGCTATCTGGGTGATATCAGCAAGATCGAGCAAATGACAGTTTTAGTAAGGTATGTAGATGCATTAAAACCACTAAGGTATCAACAAGTCCATTCCCAAGTAGGTTTCCATTAAAATTAATGAAAGCTTTTTAGGCTTTCTTCCGGTTGAAAAATCGACTGGATATGAACTTTCAGCTCTGATACTTAAAAGACTTGAAACATTGGGATTGAATTTGCAGGATATAAGGAGAGAGGCTTACGATAATGGGGCCAACATGAGAGGCAGTAAATCGGGAGTACAATCTAGAATAAATGCGTTAAATCCAAGAGCATTTTACCTTCCATGTTGCAGCCACTCATTAAACTTGGTAGTTAATGACGTGGCAAAAGCATCTTTGGAAGCCGCCAATTTTTTTAATATAGTCCAAAAAATATATCTGTTTTTCTCCTCATCAACTTTTCGATGGACCATATTATTAAAATATGTTTCCGGACTTACTTTGAAACCTCTAAGTGATACTCGTTGGGAAAGCCGAATAGATGCATTAAAACCACTAAAGTATCAATTAGGAGGGATATAGGATGCTTTACTTGCTGTTTGTAATAACTCGGAGGTTGACAACTCTATAAGAGTTGAGGCTTCTGGACTATTAAGTTGTGTTAAACAATTTAAATTCTTATACTGCATTGTAATTTGGTACAAAATCTTAAATTGTATCAATCCTATAAATAAGCTCTTGCAGACAAAAGACTATGATTTACCATCTGCTATGGAGCTCTTGAAAAATTGTAAAGATTTTTTCAAGGATCTTAGATCGGACAGAGCCTTTAATGAAATGCTTTGCGATGCTTGAGAACTCGCAGACGAAATTGACATACCAGCTAATTTTGAGCTCACCCAGCCACGTCATAGAGTTCTAAGAAGGAATGTTAATTTCGACTATGAGGCAAAAGACTATCCAATAGAAGATCCTGCTTTGAAATATAAGGCAGAATTTTATTTTTTTACATTAGATAAAGCTATCAATGCACTTGAATCAAGGTTTGATTTGATCAGTACCCACAGCAACTATTTCCAATTTTTATACAATATTTCTGATTTAAAAGATATTCCTCAAAACGACATATAAAGTATTGTAAAGATTTGGAAACAGTGTTGACTGATGGGAATTCATCCGATATAAACGCGCTTGACTTGGCAGACGAGATAGTAGCTGTTTTGGCTTAGCTAAACAAAAAAGAAAGTTCAGTTGAGATTTTAAAATTCATACCAAACCTGGATTTTGCTCCCAATCTTGGTATAGTTTTAAGAATATTGCTGACTCTCCCAATAAGTGTGGCAAGTGGAGATAAAGTTTCTCCAAATTAAAATTAATTAAAAAATTTTTACGCTCCACAACTACCAAGGATCGACTAAACGGCTTAACAACAATAGCCGTCGAACATGACCTGGCTGAAAAAATTAACGTTAAAGAAATTATAAAACAATTTTCAGAATTAAAAGTGAGGAAAAAAAAAACACTTTTATTTTCAACTCTCGGATTAAATGCATTTTTAATATGTAATACAGTTTTAATATTTAGTGGTTTTATAATTTGTTTTACTTTTTTTTAAATATCTGTTCTGTATTTTATAATTATGCACCAGAAATGACTCTATCCTTTTTTTCTGCGCAACTCTAATTTTAATTTGGTGCCAAAAACATAAATAAATAAGTTAGTATTTTTTGCTAATCAAAACTTCAACATTGCTGATGATTGCAATTTTTTTACTCATTTTATTTTACCATTAATTGTGGAAAGGGCATACGTTCTCTTTTAATTTTTGTTATAAAGGGGCGGCATTTTACCTCATTGCCCGGGGCGGCGAAGCTGCTAGCGCCGGCCCTGCCGTCTCAAGAAACTGGCTCCTACAGCGGTGCGAGAAGATATTTCCTACTCCTCTCCCGATGGAAAGGAGAGGGTCATTTTTTTGTGATTTCACGTGCTGAAGATTTTACTATGATGAATCTTTATCTTTTAAGGGTGATATCCCTTGGTGGATCTGCCGTAATTTTGACGAAAATATAAATGGGTTTACCATAAATACTATACTTATCGATAAGCAATCAACTTATTTCCATTTGATATTTAACATATCAGATTATGAAATGTTACAAAAATTTTAAAATACATATTTGTGTTTGTGGAACAAATTTAGTATGTCTTGTAAATTATGATATAGAGTAAATTAATTTATTACAAAGAATTTTCCGAAATTATTTCAAATAATTATATGATAAATTTTATTGATTTATTTGATTTTTAGGAAGTAAATATATTTAAAATAACAGATTTTTTAAAGTAACGAAACGTATTTAACTATAAGAAAAATTATAAGTAATAAACTAATTGAGTATGCTCAAAAACATTCTTAAAAACAGCATATCTAATATTAAAAAATGTAAATGAAAATATTTTAATCAAATAATTTTTGTTCATAAACGACGTAAATTACAGAAATTCTATTTGAATACGATCTGTGTGTTAACAACATTAATGATTTTTATTTTCTTTTGTTATAAATATTTTATGTAAAAGTAATTTCTTTATACATTGAAGTAAAAATATATGTTCTTTTACCTTTTTCTTTTGAGAAAAAAGGTTAAAAATGGAATTTTCTTTTCTGCGTTTCTGTGACTAGGTATGAAATATTTTACACAATGAATATTGTGTGATCAATCATGAATTCAAATGATAAATTGTTTTTAAAATTACTTTAGTCATACAAATAAATTGTAAAATTCTGTTCATTTTTCAATAAATGAAAGCTTAAAAATTGATCATTCAAAGAATACGTTCAAAATTCTAATCATATTAGTGAGAAATATTTCTATATAATTCTTATCAGGAAAGAAGAAAACATTAGTGTAGTACTAAATATAAATTTTTATCAGTGTTTTAAACTTTGTATAAAAGAATGCTTATTAAATTATCTTAAAAAAAAAAAACCAAAATTGTGTTTATTTAAATTTTGCTCAAAGATTAAAACTGCGTTGTAAATAGACTCATAGATATAAAGTTATCTTAAATATGCCCCACATCTCAACTTTTTGGTTGGAAATACTTTCCTTTTTGGAATATGTTCATAAACAATAAGCCTTATTTAAATGTCATAAAATAAATAAATAATTAAAAAAAACACCCAGAAAATTATCTAGCATCTGTTCCAAAATACAAGTATGCAGGAAAAAGTAAAAGACATTTAGTTCTCATTGTTCAATTTTGGGTATAATCGATTCAGCTATATTCCGACTGGAAGAGCAAGTTACTAACACTAGATCGTTTTCTGGGAAGACATTATTTGATCACTTCATCTTAATAACCAAAAAATAAAAAGGCTTTCTTATTATAATGACAGTAATTTCTTAGTGAAAATGCTTAGAGGAAAAAAGGAAACAAAAAAAAATGCAGAAACACCTTAATGATTATAAATTACTTTATCAGAATTAAATATGAAATTCATATGCATAAGTTGGAACAAATCATTGAATCAAAAACTACTTTCTTTTTGCAAATATAATTGTGTTTATATTTTATACTAATATTAAAAATGTAAATAAAGGTTACGGATTTCGTACTGAACCTTTGAATTGGGATTTTTCTAACATATATTTTTTCAATCGTAAATAATTTTAAGAATCATTAATTATTCTATTAGGAGTCTAAATTCAGATTAAATATCAATCTCAAAACCAGCAATTTTGATCAGGATTGGATTAAAGACATTCACGTTGTTTGGGATTTTAATTCTAAAAAATTAGAGGACAGATGCTCTTTTTCCAGGATATGAAATTCGGAAGGAGTTAACAAACACAAGGGTCAGACTACCAATTTATATATAGTTCAAACTGCGAAATGTTTCAACTCGTACATCATAGAAAATCCCAAACTCTTATAAATATGAAATTGCGTAATTCAGGGACACAACTAACAATCTATAGTTGAATTCTTTTTTATAACAACTGAAAATAAAAATATGCATGCGTAAGAATGCATGCTGTTACAATAAGACATTTCTTTTATATATATAAACATACGCCTCTATATCATATATGATGTATAAACATAGCTATTTGTTTCATTTCATCTGCAATAAAGTTTACACTATTTTCGGAAAAAAAAATTTAAAAGTAATAAAAAATTCATGATTATCAACTATTTGTATCTATCTAATCTATTTGTTCAGAAATACTTAAGTCTTCCAAAAATTTAAAAATTATGGACTAACATTTTATTTTAGGATTACATCAATCAAAATTAAATGGTACAAAGAAATATGTGTTATTATTGCCATCAATAAATCTACTATCATTGAATTCACAGATTCAATCACAGCAATTAGAGTCATTATCTGCAACATTTTCTTCTTTTAATGCATTAAATCAGTTTTTAATTCCTTCATCAAAGTCAAAGCCTTTTACGACGTGAAACCATCCAAAATACTTTTTCTATTCACGAAAAAAGGCATCTGACTGTAAAGAAAAAAGAATTGCTAATGTGAAGATAAATATATAAGTTTTCCTATAAAAAAAAATAATGAATAAAAAAAGGCAGTAAAAGTTAAGATTTGATTTGCTATTTATACACAGTTAGAACTCATTTTTAGGAATACGTAGAGACCTGTAAAATGGTTCTTAAAATTAAAAATTTCGAAAAAGATTTTTTATTGGAAAAAATAAGTATGCTATATACACAAAAAAAAAAAAAAAAAAAAAAAAAAAAACCCAAGGGAAATAAATTTTATGATTAAAAACAAATGTAACTTTCATTTAATTGAGAGAAGTTATTTATTTTTCTATTTCAAAACGCTTCTTTCTTCTTTTTTTCGATGTAGAAAAGCATTTCGTTTTCCGTTTCGTCGTGAGAAAAGTTTTTCTCAAAAAGTACCTTAATCTTGTTAGTCATTCATCCATAATTGTTTTGCAGACATTTCTTTCAAGTGTGTTTTTTATAAGTTCTTTTTCCTTTTCATTTATTATATTCCCGATCATTTAATCAACTAATGATCAACATACTCAATCAGCTAGTAAATTACATGTAAGTCAGACGTAAAATGTCTAGAAGAGAAATTTCGGGAAGAAGCACATTTCTTTGTCGAAGCTCATGGATGAATAACCTATCCACTTAAGTCGTCAATTAGATAGAAATTCCACATAGATTGCTTCAAAATATCTGGGGTGAATGATACTCGAGTGTCGCGCCTATCAATAGCTCAAAGCTTGACATAAACCATACTAGGATTTATAAACTTTTGATTTCGATTCCCGAATCCATACTGTTTATTCATTACACCGATTAATTAATATTTAATGTTGGAACTAGTTTACCACAACTCAAAAATTCTCCAATAATATCGATACAAGTTCCTCAACTGTAAAATTAAAAAAATCAATAAAACATCAAATAAAAATAAACGCAAATGAAAAATACAAGGCAGTGAGTTCGTAAAATAGATTTCTCAAAACTTTTGCTCGTAAATGGGAATTAAAATTATCACTTATTCTATGGGACCCGGTTAGGAACTAGCCAATAGTTATAAAATCGTGCGTCTACGGTATTAGATATTATACTATGTGTGATTGCAATCTAACTTCATAAGAGCGTCTTAACTCACGTATGGTGAAGATTTTTTGCAAACATGAGAATCACATTTAAAATGTATTTTAAATTATTAGACGTCATTCTCACGAACAAATAAGAGCCCGTAAAATAATTATTAAAATCAAAAGCTCGTAAAATAAAAAAATAACTGTTTAAACTTAAAACTATACTTTTTATAACTCGTTGCTCTCTTTAAAAAGCAATATTATAAAAATTTTTAATATGCCCTATATAAAAGCATCCAAAATAAAATTCATACTTTAAAACAATGCTTACTTTTATTTAATAGAGGAAATATCAGTTGAAGCATATGTATATAACCATTTACTTTTTCTATTTTGAAACATTTTTAAAAACATGTTTTATTAACCATTCATCTATTTGTTATTCAAATGGTCGTGGCAGCAAGTAATTTCCTTCCCATTTGGAATCTGAAATTTCTTTTTCATTTATTATGTTCTCAATCATTTTATTATCTAACAATTCTTATAAAGAAATTACATCTGAATCCAGATCTAAAAAATACTGAAGTGTGAAATTTCGTGGAGCACTATTATTTTTTTATGGAAGCTGCTCACTATATTTCTTCATCTCTCTTCTTTGTCGAAAAGAGATGAATTACTTTACCTTTCTGAAGTCATCAGATAATTTTTTTTAATTTTTCTTCTGTTTCAGTGTAGTTTCTTTGATAAAGTGTGTGTGTTAAAATGATTTAGATACCGTTTTTTCTGAAATATCATCCCAAGCATACATTTAGAGGATATTGCGCCTTCAATGTCAATTTCATAAGGCGATTAAAAACATAATCCAAGACCAAAAGTATACTATAATATTTTCACTTGAAGCTATTGATTAGATTTAAATACTTGCAAAATCGGGAGTTAGTAGAGTAAAGCGAGCGAATTACATATGGATTGCTTAAGAAAATCCGGGGTGAATGATATCTAAGGCTGGAGTCTATTAATAGCTAATTCGCTCACATAAATCCATAGGATTTTTAAAAATTACTTTCTTTTAATTTTAATATTAGAACTACTTTTTATAATCATTACCCTGATAAATTAATATTAAATGTTGCAATTGGATATCCGCACAATTCAAAGATTCTCCAATAACGTCGATATCCACACACACAAATTTCTCAATTATATAATAAAATTAAAAAAAAAAAAAAAAAAAACCCGAATAAAAAAGATAGAAATTAAGTGCAAACAAAAAATCCGAAAAGGAGTTCGTGAAAGATTTTTCAAAAACTAAGTTCGTAAATAGGAATTAAAATTATTATTATCGTGCATGGAACCCTGTTAAATACCAGCCAATAGTTCGTAAAATCGTGAGTGTCGTAAATTAGAGGTTCGTAATAACAAACGAATACTGTATTTCAATAATTGCTATTGTGAACATCTGGAAAAAGATCGCCTTAATGACGTAGCAGTTTTAAGTATAGAAAAAGATAAAATCAAAATGAACGAGACTTTGAGTAATCGATAAATTTGCTTCATCAAAGGTAAGAAAAATTTAGAATTGGAGTTAATAGCATTAATCTACATTATTATGAATACACAGCTATTTATCTATAAAATATAATTTCTTTTGTTTAAATATTCCCTGTTTTTTTTTAAACAATTATACAAATATAAAATATATTTTCAATTAATATTAGATTATCTCATGCTGATTTTTTCCTCAGTGACCTAAGCATATTTCCAAACCTAATCCTAGCCTTGATTTTTCCTCTTATTAAAAGCCTCTAAAATAACTCATATTTTAGATTATTTTAAAGTAAGCACTGCATTTTATTATTATTTGCATTAAATTCTCATCACGAGTCTATTCTATACATCATATGTTTTTAGGCGGAGCAATAAAAAGATATGTACCCGGGCACTAGTTATTCTCACTACCTCACTTAAAGGTATGTAGCATATCAGTTTCATATCTTGTTACTGATACATATTCCATTGTTCTTGTACTGAATTCCAGATGCAAGTTCAGTTCTAATACGGGAATTATTTTGTTATGTGTGAACCACAGACTAAGATAGTCTGTGGTGTGAACTTACCCATTATGGCTAAAATCACGGAAAAAATCATCCTTAGAAAATCAAATAAATTTGAAAATCAAAACAAAATTATTATTACGGACCAATTCAATTTCAGAAAAAATTTATCCACTACCCAACAACTATTGAGAGCTGTAGAAAAAAATTTCCAAAGGTCTAGCCAAGAAAAAATCTACTGGAGGAATATTTTTTGACATAGAAAAAAGATTTCGATAGAGTGTGGTATAGTGGATTAATTTATAAACTAATAGTCAACGATTTCCCCATCCATCTTATTAAACTTATTCAAAATTACTTAACCAATAGGACTTTTACCGTAAGGCTAACAAATATTTATTCTGAAGACAGACCCATTCACGCAGGCGACCCTCAAGGATCACTGCTGGGTCCTTTTCTATTCAACATATTCATTAATGATATCCCCAAACATCCAAAAAATATACTTTGCCTGTTTGCAGATGATACTGCTATTCTATCCACCAGTTCCCAACTGAGTAATATTCATAAAAATTTATCTGAACATCTTGTGGCCATAGAGGAGTGGTTGAAGGCATGGAAAATCAAAATTAATGTCTAAAAAACGCAAGCTGTCTTCTTCACAAGGAAGTTGACTAACCCTCCCCCCAAAATCATGTTAGGTGGAGTGGATTTACCATGGAAAAATAAGGTGAACTACTTCGGCCTAACAATAGACAGAAGACTAACTTGGAAACAACATATTCAAAAAACAAAGACTAAATTTATCACGGCCAAAACTCTCCTATACCCACTAATTTCTCTAAATTCTAAACTCTCCCTGTTTAACAAAATTATTATTTATAAAGCATAATTCTGCCCAATAATCACTTATGCTGTACCAATCTGGGGTGGAGCTGCCATTACAAATTATAAAATCCTTGAGGCGCAACAAAATAAAATTTTACGAAAGATTTCTCGGGTGGAATATTACTTTAGGAATTCCCAAATTAGGGAAAACCTAGGAATATTATCGCTCGAAAGATACAGTAAATATCTCTCCTTTAGATTTTACGATAACCTATCCAAAATTAAGAATTTGGAAATCAGCGGAATTGAAAGTTATAGCCCATACGAAATTAAAAATTTTCACAGGCCGAGGTCAGTTCTGAGGATAAAACCTCTCACTAACAACCACACCCACCACCTGAGATGTAAATACAAAAAAAGATCTTGACTTTAATTTCTTAATTAACTGTAAATAACTTCCTTTTCATAAATATCTCTGTATTATTTATATTAAATGATTTGTGCACGTTGTCCTTTAAATTATTTGTTTTCTCTATGTTTAAAATTGCTTATTTTAGGAATGTATTTAAATACGAGGGTCACTTTGAAATTTTTGAGATACAACTAGGTTTTTAAAGTTATGCTTACAGAATTTTAGGTGTGTTCAAAGAAGTCTCCTCCAGCATCAATGCACTTTTGTAGACGAATTTTCCACTGATTAAATGCTTCAAGCCATTCATTTCTTGGAATAGATGAAAAAAATGCATTTATAGCCACATCAATCTCTTCTTCTGAATGAAAACGACGTCCACGTAAGTTATTTTTTAGATAAAAGAGTGACCAAAAGTCACACATAGCTAGATCAGGTGAATACGGCGGATGTTCGATCACTTTAATTTGTTTTTGTTTAAGAAACTCAACTGTTAATCCAGCTGTATGTGAAGATGTATTGCCATGATGAAGCATTAGTCCGCTAACATTCAGTTCTTGTAGAATTTCTGGAAGACATTTAGTGGTATACCAGTTTGCTGTTACTGTCTTCTGTCCTTCCAACTTGATGGCTTTGACCAATCCCGTACTTCTGAAGAAAACGGCATACATCACTTTTTTCAGTGCCCGTTGTTTTTTCACCAGTATCGGGGTGGGATTATCTTCAAAGACCCATACTTTGCTTTCTTGACGTGTTAGAACGTCAAAAAACGGTATGTACGTTTCACCACTTGTTACAATTTTAGAAATGTTGCGGTGGCCACTATAATTTAGCAATTTAAGAGTTTCTTTACTGATTCTGACACGCTCCTCTTTTTGGTGCTCAGTTAGATTATGGGGAACCCAACGGTAAACTACTTTTTTCATATGTAATTCTTTATGAATGATTTTGTTTATGGCTGCGGATCCAATGTTAAGTTCCTTCTGTATCATTTGATAGGTACAGCGATTATCATCCATTAACATTTTTCGTATGACAGACACATTATCCGAGATTACTGCCGACGGCGGCCTTCTTGTGTATTCTTTATCCTGAAGAAAATTGCGACCTCTTCTAAATTCTCTAAACCATCTGAATACAGTAGCACGAGCTGGAGATTCATCACCAAATGCTAATTACAAACGTTGAATGCATTCTTCTTGATTTAATCCTGCTTTAAAAGCGTAGAAAATCATAGCGCGAAAATGTTCTCACGTCAACTCCATTTTCTCTTCTGTTTAAAATTTACTCTACTCTAAACAAGTTGAAGTAAGTCAGTAAAAAATCGTCTTCTGTGTTAAAATACTTTGTATTTTAAAATTAAACCATTATTTTTATTTTGTAACTCCTCGTCTGCGCGTATCTCAAAAATTTCAGAGTAACCCTCGTATAAATATATATATATTTTTTTTATTCTTATTCTGTCTATTGCTATGATTCTCCTGCAATTGTCATGTTGTAAATAATATATTACTCAAGATATCTTAGTCTTTCTAACAATTATGTTTTGATATTTTTCTTGTAAATATTTTTTTTGTCAAAATCTTTTTATTTTCACAACTTATTCATGTAGTACTTTTATTATTGTAAATACATAATTATTCAAGATTCTTTACTTATCTTTCATATATTTGTATTAATTTTTAATGTCGTTTTCTTCACTTTCATTTTGAACATGATATCTCAATAATTTCTTCATGCAAATAAAGCTGATCCCTTTATCTTACTTGCCATGCAGAGTACTGCCTCATTGGGAGCACTTTATCCTATTTCTTATGCAAATCTCATTTTTAGGCAATAACAATTTCACTACCATTGTCTTAGATTATTCTTTTAGAAATAGAAGGTAAATGGCCGAAAGGCTAGAATCCTATCCAGCCCTAGACCCATCTCTCTATGGTATGAACTTTATAATGACTTATAATATAAGAATGTTAATTATTCACACTCTCTTTATTATTTTAATTTAAAATCATTGAATGGATTATTCTGGGTCAAATATAAATAAAAATTATGTCAGTATATAGAAACTATTCTTCATATTTATTTCATTCTATCATGACGAATAGTCTTTTGCAGTATTTGTGTTGTTAATGCATAAATAACATTGATATTCATGCTGTATAACATCTGATCAGTCAATTGATGGAAAAAACTGTTTTACATTATAATTTTATTAAATGCAATTTGAAAATATTTTTCACTTTAATTTTAATATATTTTGTTGTAATTTCATGTTTTTTATTAACTGAGGGATTAAATTGATAAAAAGGAAATTAGAAAATAATGTATTTATTATACCAGACACATCTAAAAAAAAAAATCATTACAATAATGAGTAATAAAATTTTGGACTTTTTCCAATTTTAAAATGCACGTCTCAGTTATATAAACAGAATTTTTGTAAAAAAATCTAAATGATTCTTCTTAAGACCACCGTTGCAATATAGATGGCGCTCTCACTTACTCAAAGGAGCGAATTGTTAGTGCAGTTTTGTAAGAAAGTAGCTGTAACAATGGAAAGCGACAGATGGGCCTGTCGTTTGGTCTTCCTTAACTTACTCCTTTTTATGTTAAATCAAAGTTGTTTTTGTAAAGATCCACTTCAATTCTTTAATTAGTATGACGGCTCCAAAAAATCTTTAATATTTCAATTATTGATTTTATATATCAAATACACTTTAGCAGTTTTAGTAGAGACAACTTTTTATTTCTAAATTTATTAATACCATAAAAAAGCCAGCTAGTGCAATACCGGCCATTAAAATTGCTACACCATGAGATTTACTGTAACGGAAAAGATATTGAGATACAAATGATTTACTTTCCAATGCACTCGTGTAAAGTAGATGGTGGTAGCGAGTTAAAATGTGTTTATGAGAAGAAATTGTACAGCAAATTTATTATACACAAATTACATTTTAACGTTGTTGTCTAGTAAAAATAGGTGATGTTACACGTAAGAAAAAAAATATTTACTGGCATATTTCTGACTTTGATGAAAGTCAAATTTTATAAGTTACGAAAATAGCTCTTTATCGTATTCTAGTACTGCTATCAGCATAATACAGAATCGATGGGTTTAGATCGATCATATGAAATTTAATGCTGGATCTCAGCGGGCCATTTATAAATAATAGCCTATATGGTCTTAAAGGATTATATAGACGCGCCACGAGTTTAGAAATGGGATCATTGGCAAAATAAGTGTCTGTACAAACATTTCGACGATATCTTCATTATCATGGACTATTACTCCAGTGTATCAAAGACGAACTTGGAAGCAAAACTAGCGTGATGTTGTGTTTTCAAATGAACCCTGGTTTTGCTTACAGCATCATTATGATAGGGTCTCTTTAAGTTTTGACATGGGCATACTAACATCACTTGGAATGATAGGGTGGCATTATACACATGTTCTAATCACTACGATTGATGATATAACATAGGCACTTACACTACACATGACATTCACTTTCTGTTTGATGATCAAACATTTAAATACTGCTATTGCTCCTAGAGGTATTAGTAGTAAAAACTGATTTATCAGGCCAATGCTTCCGAATTTCACAAAAATGTAATTGTCTCTTATAAGGAGAATAGTATATTTGCTAAATAAAAGATTAATGTTAATACATTTTTTCTTGGTGTAGCAATTTAAAATTGTATCATTGAAATGTACAAGTTTTTGAGCACACAAAATTTTTATTTTTTGTAAATGATTAAACAGTTGCAAGATTGCATATAGGCGACTTTTTTGGGGGGAAGGGACTTTTCTTTTTTTACATATTATACCTTGCCTTTAAAGAATTTATTTTTTATTTATTTATTTATTTTTTTACAATTCAAATTTGTAAAAAAAATGTTTAAAAGAAGTAA
>JAPDSC010096528.1:107934-129248 GCA_026290005.1 Latrodectus geometricus
TTCAGCCCAATTTGACAGAAGCTCAAAAATAGGCTTGTGCAAATTGGTGTAAGGAAATGTTAAAAAAACTCTAATTTGAAATTGCAAAATCTGTAAACAACATACCTTACAGGTGACAAAACTTAGATATTTTTGTATGAGCAAGAAATTGAACAACAATCCACAGTTTGGTGTTTCCAGATGAATTGAATCTTATGAATTGCAACCATTCCTTTAGAGGTTAAAAAAATTGTAAACTAAATGGTATATAAAAATTTATTTGCTAAAATTCATCAAAAAAATCAGAAAAAACAAAAATCGCTGCATCATTCTTCCTCATAAAAATATCAGTTTTCATACAGCGCATGGAACAATTGATTATTTGAAGAATAAAAATATCAAATTAATGTCTTATTGTTCATAGTTATCAAATAAATTTTTCTTATTCTCTTCAATCACACAAAAAATATGAGTGGGCAGTGATTTTCATCACCTCAAAAAGTTGTTGACTTCCAGAACTATATTTCTGAGATATTAACTTCAGCGTGGAAAAACTGTTTCAGGGATTGGTTTGAACGAATGGAAAAGTGTATGAATCTTAGAAGCAAATACTTTGAAAAGCAATAATGCAGTACGATCCCAAATTGCTTTTCTTTCTACTTTTTGTAGAAACTTCAAAAGCAATTCACATATAACCTGATATATGCTATAAAATGAATGCAATTTATAACAGACTACTATCTGTAATAAAATTATTAGTTCAAGCATTAAATTTTCCTTTTAAAATGATATTTACCAACAACTAATTTTTAAATTAATACATAAGTTAATTAATAGAAACAATTACCATAAACAGCCATTCTTGCCCAAACAAAAATTCTAATCACACTTGAAATTCTTGAATCCAAGCAATTGCTTTCAGTAAAAGATTTGCCTCTTGTCATAAAAATATTATGAGGTATTTCTTTCTTGATTAAAAACTCAATTAACATTATAATAGATCTGTAAAGAGCACAAAAATGATTAAAAATTCTCTACACCAATTTCAGTGATATTATTAATAAAAATACTCAAATTTACTTTATAACAGGTGTAACATCCTTATGACTTGTTATTTGAAATGCAAAACCTTCAGAAGGAAATGAAACTAATTCGTAGCAATATCCCATTAAATGATTAACAGGCTATAAAAAGATAAATGTTTATTTTTAGTTGATACATATTAATAAATTATTATAAATATTAATAAATACAGAGTGATTATATTTTACTAGCATGAGATGTCTAGAGCCTTACAGATAATAATGTAATAAATTTTAAAAGATGGGGAAAATTCCATATGTGGCCTCCAGGGAAAAGTTTGACGCTGTTTAACAAGAAAAGACAATCACAACAAATTCTTTTAATATCATTGAACTATTTCAAACAACTGAAAATCTAATATTGAAACCTAACAGCAAAAATAAATGATGAATGAACAAGTTGGAATTCCACATTTGATTAGGCAATAACAAACAAGAGGACACCAGCAATATAAGAAGCATATCCAGGCAAACAAATATCTTATACAAATGATGTCAAATAGGTGTATAGATTTTATACATTTTATTGTATCTTACAAACAAGGGTAAACAAAGTTTTTCTTATTCTGAATCACTTATCAGTGATATGCACAAATTAATTTTGGGATTCTTAGCATGAATTAAAATGGGTAACACAGGGGCATGACATATTTTACAGGGTAATAAAAAGCCTTTTCATTTGAATGATGCTATTAATATACATAGTTGATGCATTTGTACTGTGATTAATCCACACATGTCTAATAAAACTTTTCACTTCCCCAAAACTCCATTTTGATGCAATTTGGCAGCATATTTCAAAGATTTTATTGCAGGAGCATTCTGTTGACAAAATTATTAGTCATTCATTTGAAAATGCAGGACACCAAAATCACCTACATTGATTTCTGTGACTTTTAGCGGAAGGGATTTCTTAAAAGCAATATGTATATCATGGACATATCAAGAAATCATAACATAAAAAAATTGAATAACATGGCGCATGTGATAAATACTTCAGTCATGCTGAAAATTGAAGAGAAAAAATTTGTGCAATTCATGCTGTAGCGTAGCATAGAGGTAAGGCAAATGATGACAATTTTAATTTAAATTAATTCAATTTATTAATGAGAACAATTTTTAATATATATATAATCTTAATATAATCTTCAAAACAAACAGAACTATTTAATCGGCGGACACTACCACATACACACCTCCAGTATGCTGTCTTTCTGAGAATTACTCTTAATAATAAAAATAAAAGTAAACAAAAACATAATCGGGAGGAGAAGAGGAGGGCAGCTGATGTTGGCGGGCATGCGCTAATCTGATATTTGCCTTGACTTGTTACAATGCCTTTATCAGAACATCTTAATGATGATATAATTCAACTTTATTTATAATTAACAATAAATAATATCATGCATTATTAATAAAACTGATACATATTGTGTCTCACTTGATATTTATTCTTTTATCATTCACAATACTATATTTATACTTTGAAAAAGCTTGAATATTTATTTGAGGTGATAATGCTTAGTTTATATGTATGTGTATATATAATAAATTGAAATTTTATGTTTTGTTGTATGTCAACTAAATTTTGCCATATTACATCCAATGTATTTACTAGAGACTTGAACAACTCATCTTGTACATCAAAATATTTCCAAAATTTAAAAGTTAAATATTTTTTAAGCTAACAGTTTTATTTCATCAACATTTTGGAAACATAAATAATAGCATATGAAGTAGTAAATTAAAAAAATAATTATAAACATGCCATCTTATAAAAATTAAGTAGAAATTAAGAAACATCCATTATCAGCAAATACAAACAGGGTATTTATTTAGAAGAGAACAAATACTTACTAGAGAAATTATTTATACAGTGTATATTCAGGCAATTATTCAAGTATTCGGTGGTTTTGCAAACTTTGTGTCTATCTTCTTCTCTTCCCCAAAGAAAAAGAACTATATTTATAAGTTTTTCGTAATATTATAATCAAAACTTTTCTTTTGCTTTATATTTAAACTAAATTTACCATTGTAAACTGAAATTAATTGTTTAGATGTTTCAGGCATGCATGGAAAATTTATTTTCTACTAAATACTAAAGGTTTACATTCTCATTACTTTATGATGAATTATTAAGTTTGTATAACACATTTAGATAAGCATTTATCACATTCACTTATAAAACAAACTTATGAAATTAAATTTTAACAATATCTAATTTAAAAATAAGACTTTAAACTTTCCATACACAAAAAATTCAACAAAAAATTTTAATTACAGAAATATGATGGAAAATTTCTCTATATGTATGTTTTTGGATTCAATTAGTAGATTTCATTTATGAATACTTTTTTTTATGGCAATATTAGAATGTTCATCATTATGTGATTTGAAAATAACATTATGTACAATAAATCTATTAATAATAAAAGTTTCCAAAATTATTTGAATTTGTGTCAAAGTTATATTAAAATTCAAATTGATATAAAATTGTACATACATATTTGCCTTTAATTACTAGTCAAATGTATTAAAAGCAATTTTATTATTAAAAATTCAATAAAAGACATCATGAAATATATTTATTTTGACAAAAACAAGTTACAGTTAAATATAACATTGAATGCATTTGGCACCGCACAAAATGTTGTACAACTACTTTTTTAATATTAAATTAGAAATGGAATATTATTAATGATCATACAATCTTAATGTTAAGGTCAAGAGTATACTTCCAAATAAAATGTATGACTCTTTCATCAACAAATTATTATACCTTTTACAAGACCACATATACTGAGCAAAAATTAATTTCCATCAATCAATGATTGTTTTAAATTATGGCAAATATCCAATAACTTATCTTTCAATTCACACATTTATCAACAAAGTAACAATAGCTCCCAACACTCAAACAGTTTTTTTGTACAAAATTAAGAATAATATAGGTTTTGATAACAAGAGTAAAATTAATTTATATCATTTAAAAATGTTAGCAGTTTTGGCTAATGTTTATCAAAGTTTAGTTTATAAAAGTAAATAATAAATGCATACGCAAATTTTTAAAAAATGTGCTCAAGAAAAAAATTAAAATAATAAATATCATAAAATAAATTAAATATATTTTAAAATATTTGTTTTTTTTTTTTTTAATTTATATAATAGTGAATAGTATAAATTACCATATTTTCCTGTATATAATCAACGGATTATGTGTTAAAAAAGTTCAGAATTTTGTTGTGTGTATTATATGCCACTGCCGATTATCTGATAAAAAACATTCTCCATCAGAAAAGCTTACAAGAAAGTTTTGAAAGAAATACTTTATATTTCATAAAATAAATAACAGGTGGTACCAAGACACACCCGAGTTATTTAAGCTATAATAAGCTTTGTCCAATTACGTTCAAAAACGAATTCGGTTACTCATAAAGATACAGTTTGCTAAAGTCATTTCACAATTTGTCAGGACATGAGCTATTTCGTTTCGAAAATATTTAAATTCGTATATAGTCATATGAAAGAGAAAAATTTTAAATTATACAGCAGATTTTAAACTGAAAGCTATATTGAAAGCAATTAAAATAAATGATGACAAACGTGTTAATGTGTAGTGAAAAGCAAAAGACGTGCAGTATAAAAGAAAAATGTAGAAAATATGCAGTTTAATAATCTATTTCTTTCATTTAAATGTTAATGAAGCAAATATATATATATTTAAATATGTCAAACATCGTTTTAAAAGTTATTAAAAGCTAAATATCAATAAGTTTTACAAGAATCTTCTCGAAATTATCCCTCTTGATCGATCTCGTACTTTCATCTCAAGTTTATCGCACTTTACAATAAGATGGATCCAGACAGATATTTTTCATAATAGATGCTTTTTTTTTATTTTATGTGACACCCATAATATCAGCAGTATATATTTTAGACTATTCACCAAAAAAATTGCCACGAATTATAGGCCGCTACAGATTTTCGACATTTTTTCCTCTTTACTTGAAAAAAAAAAGTTCGTGTGGATAATACACTGCTGAGGATGTCTAGGAAAATTCAGTAAATAAAAGTAAGTGTGAACATTTATATAAATGCATGAATAAATATTCCTTTCTTATGTTAACAATGAGAGCCTGAAATTATTGCATTAATATGGAAGTTGAATTAGTAAATAAAAATCTAAAATTTAAAAAAAAGTATTTACATAAATTAATACTGGGTAAAAAGGTTGTCTTTTTTCCTGATAACAGTTGGAAATGAATCAGGAGCATATTCTCACATTATGTGGTGTATTGCAGTGTGAGATTAATAAGTAAAGAACTTATACAGTATTTTCAAATAAAAATAGAGAGAGAGTTTACATTTAGAAAATATATTTCTAAAAGCTCTAATTGGTTGAAATAATCAAAGGTTTAAAACTTTTTATTTATTTTGAAAATTGTAATGTTTGTTCAAAAATAAAAATTAAATTGTTCATACTTACAATATTTTCTAGGTGAAGTTTATATCGTAGATAATATAAATGTAAGTGCATATGATTAACAGACGCATAAGCTCCTAGACTGTTAAATCCTATTCTTAAAGAACTATAATAGAAATTTAATAGTTAAAGAAAAAGAAATCACAATTAACATAAGCAAATTAATTATTTTCACTTTTAAAAAAAACAATGTTACCTGTCTGAACTGATTAATAAAGTCTCAACTGCAAGTCTAACTCCATCCTCATTAAGCACCTAATATTAATTGTAATAAAAATTTTTAAAATAAAAACAGAGAACTGAATAAAGATACAGAATAAATAAACGAATGCTATAAAATTGATAACAGTTAAAAGATTGAAATCTAATCAACATATTTTAGTAGATTCAATATAAAATATACAATTATTTTAAGTTCTCCAAAACTATTAAGAAACTGCAAGAGCTTGTAGTTCTTCAATACCAGAGCTTTAGCAGTGCACTAATATATTATTAATACTTCAATTAACAAATTATGCTACCATTTTAGTTACATAAGTAAATTTTATGATCATATTTTAATATATAAAAAAAAGGTAGAGAAATTATCATCATGGGATTAATTTACAAAAAAAAAATATAGGTATTAAAAAAATTAATAATTTAAATTAAAATAGTATAAGCTACAATAAGATATAATTAGTTATTAGTAGTATGCAGTTAAAAATAGTAACAATTGCTTTTTCTGTTAATTTAGTAAATTTAATTCTTATTCCTTTTTACCATTAATTTACAGATACAAAAAAATTCTGAAAATAAAAATTCATAAAAACAAACACAACATTCATATTTTACATTTTTGGCTTATGTTTGCATAAGTGTTTGATAAGAATTCCTAAATGAAAATTAACACATACATAATGGCATGAATTGTCTTTAACTAATATAAAATTAAAATATATTTTCTAAAGTATGACACTCAGAAAGTTTCATTCACTTTGGTTGTACTTCTTAAAACCTTTTTATAAAATGTTTTGTGCACAGAAGATATTTTGTCGACAGTTTCAAGCAGAATTGTTTAGAATTAATTTTACTTTTGCTACTATATTTTTAATTTATTACATATTTTCTAAAATTAAGCTATATTTTACTCATACTATTTCAAATTTTAAGGTTGAAACAATATTTACTTTAAAAAATTAGCATAAGTAAAATGTAAGAGTTCACTTCCAGTAAAATAGGAAAAAATACATATTTCATTATTTGAAAAAAGCTCGTTATTCGTGCTTGTTTAGAAGGAGTCTTAAATTCAAAGACAACAAATGTCCATGAGTTCCATAAAAAGCAGTCATTCAAAGGTTTTCAAAAATTGGAATCAGACCAAAGCCTTTATCCACAAGATCTAACTACAGATCATACATAATTTTTCAAGAACATAATAGGTGTTGTTTCCGATGAGCTGTACAGTAGAACAGGATTCTACTTTAAACAAATGACAAAAATGATCAACAAAAACTCTTCCCCAAGAAATTTCCATTTGAATCATGAACAGAGAACTGCAGAGGATAAGAATGTATTGTCAGGTGTTGGAAATGCAAAAATTAAATGCAATGGCACCAGGAAAAAAGGTGTTAAATTCCTGAGGAGTGGAAACAGGTATTGTGGTCAGATGAACCAAACAATACATCATTTTGCACTGATGATAGCAGCTGTATTTGGTGAAAATTAAACAAAGCCATGAATCCATCTTGCTTTACTTGCATCGTGTAAAGGTCTGTTGGGAATATAATGAAGTGTGATATGTCTGTTATAAAATGATGCTATGGTGTTTCTTGAGGGAAAACAGTCATGAGACACCTTAATATACTAGCAGATCAAATACATCTTGATATATTACATTTCTACTGATGGCAAAGGATATGAATAATAATATCATATATATATATATATTCAATTACCAAACACTTTAATATAATTTTAATATAATATACCTGTGGAAGATGCTCTTCAATGCTTGGAACTAGCAAACTGTGACTTTCTTCTATGGGACTGACATTTATAATTAAAGTATGTTTGCAAAGGACCTAACAAATATATATAATTTTATATAATTATAGAATTCTTATTATATGTAAAATGTAAATATACATAAATTCAAATATCTATTTATTGATATACCTTCATAGTTTGAGAAACATTTTTTTCCCAGTGTTCAGGTTTCAAATTAAAGAGTATCTAAATAAAATTATATATGTCAGCAAGCATTAAAATAAAAGAGAGAATAAATTTATTACAAATAATTAAAATTGTACTTCTTTCTCAGATACTTTTCCAAAATGGAATATTTCTGGATTAAAAGGCATTGCAATACTTGAAACAAATTGTGGTTTTCTTCTCTCAACAGCTCTTTTCACATTTAGCTAAATAATTACAGTAAAATTTAGGAATTAATACTATTTTTTTGCAAATCTTAAAGCTTTTTAATATATATTTATAGTAAAATAAAAATCTTGAATTTCTTGACACATCATTTTAATGAATAGAAAAGTTTATTAAAATTAAAATATAATTAAATAAATATTGAAAAAAGTACATTTTTACTGGTTTAACTCAATCAATTTAGATCACAATATGATTGATTTATGCATTACTAATAAACAAAAAGTACTTTTTAATTTAGTAAACTTGTAAAACAATAATCAACAAAATGGCAAATAAGTTAAAAAATTGTCATGTTAGTGATGCTTAATGCCAAGCATGTTATGAAATAATATGGCTAGGTAAGCCTACATGAAATTCCTTTTTACATCATGTTATATGCTTATTTTGAATTTGTTTGACTGTCAGCATTGATTTTACTGCTTTTGGCATTTGTTTTTTGCTTGCTATAAATTCCACTATATTATTATAATATTTATTAACTTTGCAGTAGACTTATTCCACATAAAACAAATTTTTTGAAGATAAAGATTTATTTTATTTAGTGATTTAATTCCAAAACATTTTGAAAATTTCTCCAATGCCTCAATGAAATGGTATAGTATCGAACAAAGAGATAAAATAGGTTTCATCCTATATCATTATACATAGTCATTCTATATCATTATATTTAATGAAAATCACTTTTAATCATGGCATTCTTTATTGATTCAATAAATACAAAATTTTTTTCATATGAATGTAATTTATTAATTCAAGAAATTATTTATATTAAATATAATTAATAAAGAAAAAACAACCAATTTAAGTTTAAGTATATAATAGTCATATACAAGATTATCCATGTGCATATATAAGATAAATTGATATGCATATACCAATTTTATATAGATCTATTTTTAGTATAGTTTATTATACATTATTTTTACACTCTTACAATTGATATTACTCAAATTTACAATCAATACCATTATAAAATTTTGTTAGGTTTTTCAAAAAATAATTTCTCAAAAAACATTTTACATTAATTATATATGTATGTTCAAATAAAAATTTATAAATGCAGTAAATTAAAAAAAATATGTCAAAATATAAAGCACAATATCACACAGCATAACTTATGAAACAAACTAACTTAGATTGCACAAGATTGTAAATAATGAAAATTGCATTTTAAATTAAATGAATTATAATTTTTTTAACCAGTTTCAATTGAAGTTATACAGTTTCAATTGAAGTTATGATTATCTTATATCAATTTTTCCATGATTTAACCTAAGCAATTGAAAATTTATTTTAAATAGTATAACTCTCAAGTAAGCTATAAAGTAATTTAAATAAGAAGACAAACGGCATTTATAACTATTTTAGTGCACTGTTGACATTTAATTACTTGATAATTTGAGCCTCAATTAAAATTAATGATAAGAATATCAAAGTTTGTTACCTGAGAAACAAAATTATATTTTCCTTGTAAATATTTTGTCTTTAAATCTTCCAGCTTATATCTAAAGCAATTATCAAGTACTTTTTGTTGCCATGCATTATGAAGCTTTTCATCAAACTAGATAAAAAATATTTTAGAACAATAATCATTCTCAAGCATTACATACAGTGCTCAAATTAAAAAGATCTGTTATAGATGGCATTATGTAAAGATATATAGTTGCAAGTCCATGAAAGTAAAAAATATGTCAAGATATCATGAATCAATGAATTTCTAAACAATTTCAGATAAAACTTTTAAGACTTAGAAATTTTTTTTCTTCAATTAAAAATATTTGAATCTTTAATTAAAGAATTCAATGATTTAAAATTTTACCATACTTTTATTCATATCAAAGAAGTTTTATCATTAAAAATGTAATACTTTTAGTCACAGTAAATATGAGTCCATAAGTGTAAGTTGAAAATGTTTAATTTACAGTTTCAGTATATAAAACTAATTTAATATGATCTTTATTAGAAAATTTACCTTCATTTATTACAACAGAAAATAGAAGTACATATTTTTTACAGCATATGCAAATGAATCAGACAAAAATTGTATTATCACTATATTTTTATTATATTTTTAAAAAATAGAAATTTCAATTGTTCTAATAACAATAAACTATAGAATTGTAATGCTTTTAATAATCTTTAACTCCTAGATAATATTTATACATTAAGAATAATTCATGATTTTTAAATTTTATTCACAATATTAAAGCTTGTTTGATATATTTAAAAAATACATTAAAATATGTTTTTCATTTGATATTAATTTTTGGATTTTTCAGATTAAAAATTTTTAATATTAAGTGTGTGAAAACACATATGGATACCCAAAATATGAAACACTATAAATTTTAAGGAAACTTTCTTTAGCAGGATTTAAGATAAGCTTTGCAAAAACATTTTGGTGAATACAGTTTATATTCACCAAGAAATTAAATAACTAGTGCTGAATAATGCTTAGAGAAATACAGTACCGTTCTTCATGTAGATAATGTGAAAAATTCAGGAGATAAAGGTCGGGTATATTGATTCTCAATAAATTAAAGTTCAATTATAAAGAGGATAGGGGATTGTGTGCATCAAGGCAAATGCTTCACTTCATTTTTATGATCATCAAACCATAATTATAAGTCCTGCAACATGAATAGGTGCCTTGCCATCTTAAGAAATTCCTTCTAATGCAGGAAACAAGGATTGCATCATAGGAGGGTCAAGGTCTGCTAAAACTTCTCAGTACTTTTTCATAGATTCTTCCATTTCAAAGTTATGATTAAAACCTGCACCAATCTTGTTTTGAAGAAAAGTGAGAAATATATTTATTTAATCATATAACTGTCTTCTACCTATTAATCAACCAAACTGTAGTTAAAACGCCACTAAATGATGTTTGGCAACAAAATCTATGACAAGTGATCTGGGAATTGCTATCTGCTATAAATGTTCTGTTAATAAAGGTACCTCAAAAACTGTCATTATTGACACTGGAAATTCAGTTGCTGATTGAACTCTGGATTCACATTGTCTGGAATTATTTTTAAGAATTACCATTTTTAAACATTGCATTCAATTTCAATACCTATCAGTCTATTATTCAGTTTTTCCAACAATTCACTATTTTACTTTTACTGAGATTCCCTTGTTTCATAAAGTGCATGCTTTTAGAACTTTTAACACCTTACCTACAGATAACCTAAAAACTAAAATATTTTATCCCACTTGTGCTCCAGCTAAGCAGGCTTATACAATTTGGCTTCTCTGTAAGTCTGAGATTTTACATTTTTGACAAAAATTCAAATATGCTAATTAATTAAAGCTACTTTATTCTACCTTCATATATATTTGGTATATTAAAAAAATAATTTCTAAGTAGAATTATATTTTAAAACTTAAGAAGAGCATTTTTATGTCAGTATGTCATTCATTATTTTGATCACAATATTTAGATTTGTTATTAAACAAAATGAATTAATAAGGTAAGCAGAATGGAACTATAATAAACATGTACATTATAATTATATAACATTATAAATAATGAAATTAAAACTGTAAATAAATTTCTTGGTAATTTTATCCAAAAAAAAAAAAAAAAAAAAACTTATATCTTGTAAAATTATATCATTTTGATTTATAAAATGAGATAACACAGTTAATCAACCAATATTCATTGATTCATTTAATTTGCACAATGTTTTGAGGTTATTTTCTGCAATTAATAGAATATTAAATACATTTTATTTGTGCAGCATTAATCTATTTCAGATAATTTATTATTTTTTTTTTAAATTAAATATTATATTTAATACTTAAAACTAAATAACATTAATTATTTTTTGAAATAAATATTTATTGTAGAATACATTTTTTCATACAATAAATTTATTTTTACAACAGAACATATATCAAAATTTTTGTCATCTTTAGTGAACTTATAGATCAAGAACTAGCAAAAACAAAATAGTACCCACAAACAACATCAATTTGATTAGTGGTTGATTTCTGGAAGAGGAAAAAGAGAATGGTTTCTTGATTGATGATTTTTCATTGAGATTAGCAATTGAATAATATTTTAGGGGCATTAGCAATTTTTAGCCATTTTGTTTGCCTTTCTTTACCACTGATGAAAGTACTTGTATTTTTATTTAAATTTAAGCTGAGATTACAGTACTTTTTTTTTTTTTTCAATTTAGAGCACCTGGTTCATAAAGGTGGCATACATCTTTTAAGAATAAGTTTAAAATGTAATTTAAATGGGTGTGTCTAAATACTTTTTATGTGAATACTTCAGTCTATATTAACTTTTATTTTCCCAAAGGTAAAATCTATCTGCTCCTGTAAATTGTCTTCACATACTTTACAATTTCTGAGCTGGAGTCTTAGCATAATATGTTCAATAGAGAAGCATGAGAAACTCTTGGGAATAACATTAAGTTTTTAGGTTTGAAACTTTTGAGATAAGTACCTATAAACAATTAGTACACAAGTGCCTTTTAACTGTAATTAATTAACATTGGAGAACCCAATTGCTGATTGAACTCTGTGGTCATTTTGTCTGTAATCATTATTATTATTTTTTTTTAGAATTTATCAATCTGTACTATTTAGCTCCTTATTTAGTTAGCTAATTTGCTTTCATTGATCTTGCCTAGCTTGCTCCACTGTGTGTATGCTTTCTTAAAGAATTTACCTCTAGAAATACCTAAAAGCTGAGATGTTTCAGCCTTAGTTGTTCTAGCTAGTCAGATTTATATAATTTAGTCCATAAAACCCAACCCAACAACAACAAATTATATAATTTAGTCTCTTTGAAGATCTGTTAGGTCTAAGATTTTACAATTTTGATAAAAACTCAAGTATACTTCACTAAAGTTATCTCATTCTACTATGTGTATGTTGTACATATTTTATATATTAAATGAAACTGGTAGTTAGATTTGTATTTTAATGCTTAAGAAGTGCATTCTTAAATGTCATTCATAATTTTGATAACATTATTTAAATTAAATTGAAAATCAAAAATAAAGGGATTCAAATTAGAAAATAGAATGCAGTTATAATAAAGACATAGCATTTTTAAAATTATAAATGAAAAACTGCAATAAAATTTTGCGACAATTTTAACTAAAAAGAGTTAACATTATTAAATATGATAATGCAATTATTAAAAATTTCATGAAATTCTTATGTTGACCATTTGAACAAACTAAAAACAATTAAGATACACAGTTAGATTCAAATTATCGGAATTATTAGAAACTTCAATAAAATTAAAGAAGCAGTCTGACTCTTTAATTTTATTGAAGTTTCTAATAATTCCAATTTTTCTCATAGTAAAAATCTTTTAATTATTTACTAGTACATAAAGAATATGTTTACTTTAGATTTCATTCCATGCTCCACCAAAAACACAAAGTCCTTATCAGTGTAAGAGAAACTTAAAGAATCTTCCATATTCTTACAGTACCTAAAAAATTTTTTTTTTTTTACAAAATTCAAAAATTTTTCTAATAACATTTTCACAATATAAAAATTATACTAACTTAATATTTTATCAATCACAAGAATTAAAGATCCCTATTTTATTACACAAATAAATTTTAATTTTTAAATATTTCTTCACACATAAAATATGATTTTTCAAGTTCTTAAAAAATCAATCTTAGGAAAACTTAAGAAAAATTTGGTTTTAAATAGATATGAAATTAATATTAATCAATACATTTAAGTATTTAATTTTTTTGGAATAATTAAATCCCTTTAATATTTTGAAAATATTAACAATTGATGCAGTATTCACAAAAAAAAAAAAAAAAAAGTGTTTACCAAGATATAACTTGCAACAAATTAATTTTGTTACATTTGTAACTTAAAGAGGACAAATTTCATTATAATTATATACTAGTTCATATTTATACAAAATACTTTAATTTCTACACATAAGATGTAGACATTTCTTTTAATTATTTGAAAAATATTAATTAAGATTGCTAACTTATTGAATAGAAAAACTTCAAAGGCAGAGATTATTTCAAATAACAGATGAACTTATAATTGCAATGTAAATATTATTTTATACTATCATACCTGTTATTTAAGTTTCAATATATTCCATTAAGATTTCATATATTTTTGATTTTTCTTAAACTTCTCTGATGATATGTACTTATTTGAAAATAAATATATGATATTCACATATTATAACATTAGCTAATATTACAAAAATACTGGAACACAGTAGATTAGATATTGTTGTAACACAATGATGCTGAACAAATAAATAGAAATCTTTCGTATTAACTCAAAGTTCATTTAACTTACCTTAATAGTTAAAGATGCTCATTTTTACTAATGTGGTTAGACTTTTTAGATTAGTGTATATATTTTTTATGAAATGAATTTCAAAGAAATTAATCTATTTAATAAAATCACATATAACTGATTATTCTATAATATTTGGAAAACAAAATGCTACCATTAGTTATAATGTTGAAATTTCTTTTGTATATTTCAGACTGAAAATTATATTTTAGTTTTGTCTATTTGTCTTACTACAATTGCATTTTTGGTCAGATGAGGGATAATAGGGAAATTACTAAGAATTTAAAGTGAAATTATAATAAATAGTAATTTCTTTATTTGCATAAAATTAATGATCACATATGAGAGTAATTTAAATTAGAAAAAATAATTTGCACAGTAAGCATTTTCATACTTAAATAAAGTTATTAACTTTCTAATAAATGTTTTCATTTTACTCAACTCTTATTGGTATTTTAATAACCAACATGAAGATTTGCATGGCAATATACGAGAATGAATATTTGCTTCGTTTTATAATTTAATGGTGTTTTTGCATTTATATTAATAGAAAACATGCATTTTAAAATAAAATATAGCTCTTAATTGTTTCCAATTTTGATTTAGATGTTTCAGGATTTTAAATTATTTCTTTGAATAACATTTTTATTGAATTTGATTTCATACCAAACATATAACTATTATAAGTGAAATTTAAATGAGAAGTATGATAAACATAATTTCTTATTTATGAGGTAAAAATTTTTATTTTTATAAATTTTAACAAACCTATATATTTTATAGATAATTCCATAAAGGGTTATCCAAATGGATTAAAAAGAATTTTCTGTTTTACTAAAAAAAATTGATATAATCCATAGTATAAGAAAAATTTTATTTGTTATTTAATGTTAAATAAAATATAGTTCCAACTTTGCTGACATTAATTTTCAGAGAATGTAATATTTAAAAAGCATTTTTAAATACTAATTCTTATAATGGAAAAATACATAACAAATATGTAATTAAATGTGTATAAAATTACAGAATTTTACAAAGCATATAAAATATTAAAAATAATAACCATTAATGCAACTCCATATAATATTTAATAAGCATATAATACTTAAAATATGCTTTTATAAAATGTTATTTGAAATTGATCCAATAATTTTTAAAAATAATTGTGTAATCAAGATATTTTTTAGTTTCTAAGAAGAGAATAAAAGAAATTCATGAATAAATATATTCTAAAAAAAAATTGGGCCAAAAATTGGCTGATTTGATCAACAAACGCCATTTTTCGCATTTTGTGTGAATTCATCTGCTACTGCAAGTAAATTGTCTATTATAGATCTTTCTTCATGCTCTTCTAATTCCTTCCTTCAGTGCTCTATTACACTTTAAGATTCTTAGTAATAAATTCCCCTTATCACTATTAACATTCATCTGTTTACTTAGATCCCAAAAGTACACAGGATTTATAGATAATATGAGATAGTTAATCAAATCATTAGAAATTTTAGTACTGAAATTTCTCTTATGATAGCTTCCACAATATTACAGCCAAAGTCATAGTTGATAACTTTGCTCAAAATATACCTGAAAATAATGCCCACAATGGTGAATTCCTATATTAAACTTTCATTTCTAAGAAATCTTTACCTAAAATTGATTAGAAACTTGCTTTTGGATTTTGTAAAGGAAGTTTTCTGCAAAACTATAGCATACCAAAAAACTTCAATGATCAAATATTGAGATGAAATCTGCAAAATGCTGTAAGACCCATTTTTTTTATTTCATACCATCAATTCTATAAACCAGACACAGAAAGGTCCAGCGTATCTTGTAATACATTTTAATTATCAAGTTTTATATTCACTAAAATCTGAGGTCTTTGCAATAAATTTCAGTAAGCATGTATATTACAATCTAATTCCAATGGATTATTTTGATCTTGGAAACCTGAATCTAAATAAATTAACAATTACTGAATACCTCAGTAATTGTTTTATATACAGTAATTGTTTGTCCAAATATTTATTGAAAACACAAAAATTTCCACTCCAGTTGAAGACAACCTATCTGTTAAATCTTCATTTGATGTAGCCAATTACCATGCATTCCAAATTTTCAATATTTTTAACCAATATTCCATCACTATCAACAGGAAACCATCTATTATATCAATTCACAAACCAAACAAACCCTAATCCAAATAAATTGTACTGACCCATCCTATAAACTTCAGTTTCAGTAAAACTCTTGCAAGAATTTTGTTTTATAAAATCTCAAACTTTCTAACTAACCATCAAAAGATTGAAGGATATTATCTCGGGATTATACTATTCAGAGACAGACAAATATCCATTCAATTTTTCCATTATAATATACATCAAGCTAAAATTCAAGAGAAATTTTAATATAGCAGTTTATCCAGATATTCAATCTGTTTATGTTGCTGGGTTGACCTAAAAATGCCTGCAGTTAGTATAGCAGTAAAATTCACAAAATCATATATTACTTATGTAAAATAGAAATTAAAAGTAAGAAAGAAAAATATATATTCCAATTCAGTTTGTCCATCAAGGAAATGTGTTACCTATCCTTCTATTTTCTATCTTTATGTCTGATTTCCATTAAACTATTCCTCATTAAGTAATACACATCATTTATGCAGATGACATCCTCATATATTGTGCACATGAGAACACAGAGTAAAGTAAGAAAAAATAGGTGTAACACTTAAAATAATATAGAAATCTGATGTAATTACTGGAAACTGCAGATGATTCACCAAAATATTCAGAATCTATTTATTCTAGCACAGAGGTAATTCTGTGCCATACTTTCATATTAATAAGAGAGTGCATGGAAAATTGAAATTTTTAAGGGTATTATTTACAAGGTTTGAGATTTTCTGTTGCTTTGTTTTGTATATAAAAGTAAAGCTTTTAAAAGAAAAATATTTCAAAAATCTTGTCAAATAATTTAGGATGTAAGATCACATCAATTATTATAACTCACAAAATTATCTTTTAGTAATCTCCTTCAATATCTTTTGCTTAATAAATTCATCAGTCTTAAAACTATTAGAAATAATCCAATCAACTACTCTCAAAGAGAAGGCTGTCATATCCCTCTTTTTGAAATAGTTGATGAAAGAAATGTTAAAGCTTGACATTTTTCATTCATTTTATGTATCCCAAAATCCAATCAACTTCTCTATTCATTCAGATGAATTTGATATTTAGAATAAATCACTAATCAAGAAATTATTCAATATTTTAATGACTTCAACAGATCCCATAGTAGAATTGCCAGGGAATCATCCAAAAATGGCGATATCACCTCTATTACTAAACAGTTTAAAAATTGGTCTTTTGGATAAAAAGAGGATAACATTTCAGTTTTTTTCGCTGAAGCTCTTGTAATTTGTCAAGCAGCAAATGATTTTCTCAATTTTAACAAAAGAAATATATACTGATAGCAAATACATTCTTATGCCTCTTGTCGAGAGTACTCCAAGAATATAATTAGCTTAAAAAAATATGGCAGGCTGCAAAACTTTATTCATACTACTAATTATGACCCAGCTGCTGTATAAACCATCATGCCAATTTTTGAATTTGGTAGTTTTCTTAGTAGATTTTCTTGTTTATCTGGCATTCTGATGTTTTTTTTTTTTTGTCATTGAGATGCAGAACAATAATAATTATGTAGAAAATTTTGTTTTGGCAACCCTAGCATTTACATCATCACAAGGAAAGTTGGAACAATTGTTCCATTTTCACATTTTATTAAGAATTTTTTTGAGGTGTTTCTGAATTTTCTTCTGTATGTTCTAGATCTTATTATTCTTCATCTGAATTTTTTTAGTGTGTACCAGATTTCTTAACCTTTTGGATAATTAAATTCCAGGTTGTATTGTTTTTTTTTCGTAATTTAAAAAATTTATTAACTTTTTCACTATTTTTACAATTAATTTTGTTCAAAGCATGGTTTTGAGATACCAAATTTTTATGAATTCTGGATTGACATTAAATTTTTTCCAGTTCCACAAAGCAAATTTTAGATCTAGATGGAGAGGCAAATTGTTTTTTTGCTTTAAATTGTGTGAGAGAAAGGAAATTTTTTTGTATTTTTTGCAACAAATTACAGTACTGAAGTTGTCAGAGTTGGTGTATTTGTTGTTATTACAATTGACACTTGGCAAAGCCAAGTCTGCCCGTTAGGGACTGGGAGAATGAAGTCAGAAAAAGCATCTTCCATTTTTTAAGAGAGTACCCCCCTATGAGGGTGGAAGTACAACTTTGGTTCATCAATGGCAGCACCATCTGGGTCTTACAATTTAGAGTTAGAATCCAGAAAAGACCTAAGGCCTAGCTCCTAACACCCCCAAAAGTGTCCCAGTCGCTATTAGTTAACACGGTGGACCTTATGATAATCAGGGGTTCCAACTCATCACCTTTCAGTAACAGAATGATGCCCTAACGAACCAGGCCACAGTGGCCTTGTTGGTGAGTTTAAAATGTTGAAGTCAAATGAGAATTTCAACTAGGAAAAGCCTCTAAAGTGGGCATGTTTCTAATGTCATTAAAGTTTTGAAGGAAAGTTCAGTATTTCCTAAAAGTCAATTAGATATGGGTCTCATTTTCTTGCAGCAAATTGAGATTTTTTTCATTTGATGTATATAATAGTTTGTGGTAGTAAAACTGCTGGTATTCAAAGAGAATATTCTTTCAGCATTCATGCTTTGGCAAATTACAAATTTGTTAATGAAACAATCCTTTACTTTTTCAAGTCATCTTCAGATAAGATCAAAATTTGGAAAAGAAAATAACATAGAAGACATGTAATAGAATGTTAGATAGTTTGGTGATGTTGTGAGAGACCACAGATTTTTTTTGGTAGCAGTACACACAATAATACAAGAAAAAATGATGTTATTAAATAGTGGGTTGAGCCAGGAACAGACATTTATTCGATTCTTGGAAGGCATATGACAAGGAAAAAGAGGGCTGTAAACATTTGACTGTTAATCACAGTCAATTTTGTGGATTCAGATATAGAATGCCATACAAACACTATTGAAGGACATGGAGACAAAAGTAAATTGCTTATACATAACAGTGAAAGTTTATTTTAAATTTTACTTGGCTTTCTATTTATTTCATAAATTCTGAGGAAAAAAATTGGTTCCTTTTATTGTTGTTTGGGAAATTATTGGAAAAATTAGGATGTGTTTAAAAATAAGGTTTAAAATTGTGTTAACATTCTTTAGTTTATATGTGGAATTTTCATTATTTTTTATATTATTTTATAACTTGTAGTTATATTTGCAAAAATAATGTTCTTATGTTTTCATTAGAATTTATCCTTATTTTTCTAGAATTCATTTTCGAAATTGGGTTAAATTGCGGTTTAGGTCCCCTTCTTCGCGCATGTTCATAATTTGCTCTTTTGTTTTAGTCTTTCCATTGCTAATTATGTTTCACTTTGAAATAGCGGTATAATTTTCGCTATGGCATTGGAATTTTTGAAAACGCGCGCAGTAGGGGACCTAAAGCACATTTTCACCCGAAATTGTTCCAACACTTTTATTTTATTATTAATTCTCTTATGTTTTCTTCCTTTAAAATCTTAATATTTCAAAAATATATAGTAAGAAACATTTTTTTTTGTAGTTGATACAATTACAGCATCTTCGTGGCATTATGACTTCTTGGCAACATTTCTTTGTCGCTAAAAAAATAGCATGATGGATTATACGCCAGCTATCCCATTTGGGTTCCAGCTGTTAAACTTGCAAAATCAATCACAAATACCAATATGGCTCTTGAGTTGCTAACATTAGGATTTTTTTACCTTTGATAAACGTAAAATTGAGATCTCTGAGAATCTACAATTCATAAATAATAAATATTATCGTAATGTTGGGAAGAATCTTTGTATATGAAAGGAAACTCCAAAACGTGACATTCTTATTACCTAGTAAGGAAGATGTATTATGGTTACTTATTTCACTTTTGCATTTATCGTTTCAATTTTGTTGAAACTTTAGCAGCAGTTGCAGTTGACATGTGGTGGCACATTGGCTAAGAATATATAATTTTGCATTGTCCCAGACATCAATTCCCGAAAACAGCTTTAAATTCGAGGTTACAATTTTGATCATAAAGAATTAACTATAGTTGTTATGCCTAGTTCAAACAAATTAAAAACATTCATTAAATTTCTTCCAATTATTAAATCATTTTAAATGTATTTCCCTTTCGTATTAAATAATTAGAGACAACAGTGATTGGAGTACATATCTATTAATTTTGTAATTTTGTTTGAAAATAAGAATGTTTGGATTGACGTAAGTGCAGCATTTTAATCGTATTATATGTTACCCAATATAAAGTAAATAAACAAACTGATGAATGACGATAATTAAGTTCGTTCTATATTGTAAATAAATTTCCTTTTAAGTACAAACATTTATCGAATTTGATTTAAAAGCCGTAGAAAGTTTTTTTACTCAAATGGCTGCATTTCGTGCATTATCGTTTGTTAAATTACACCATAATAAGCATATAAAATTATGTTTTGATAAAATTGTAGCCCTTAAAACTTCTAAAGAATATGTGCAACTTTCTCATGGACGAGTATGACATTCTATGTTTATATACATATTTACCATATTATTTTGATTTTTTTATATATGTAAAAGTGCAGTTTCGGGTACCTCGTTCTTTTTAATGTCATTAATTACACATAAATTAATTTCCATGAAATAGAAATCAAGCTACGAGTCTAAAATCTTGACAAGGCAAAATAGTAAATTTTTGTACATAAATGTATTTAACCAAATGAAGAAATACGAGCAAAACTTTGGGAACATTCTAAACTGCTTATTCAGTTATGGAGGTTATGGTTTTATGAAATATGACACCTAATTTTAAAATAGATTATTTAATCCCAATGATGTGATTAAGGGGGAAAAATATTTAAGGATTTTTAATATTTTTTATGATGTTTATTGTTCGTTATTTACGGTAATGTAATTATTA
>JAPDSC010096528.1:129258-193567 GCA_026290005.1 Latrodectus geometricus
TAATTTTAGTAATTTAGTCGTCATTTTTTTAACATGCAATATTCTGTTTATTTTAAGACCTCGCTTATAAACATTGGCGAGGTTGGCGACATTTTTGGCGATTTTTTGAAAACGTCGCCAAGAGCGACCGTACAGTAAATCTTTACCAAGGATGCCCCTTGTGATAACATCCCCTGACCCCTTCTCTAACTTGGCGAGAACCAAGGAGCATCCTGAAATATAGGCCACTCATGTGATTTTGTTAACAACAAATAAAGCATCCATAAAGTCCTTACTTTTGCAAAATTATTTGTCTAATTAAATAATCTAATTTGAATGATAATACCAGAACAAAGCAAATATATTAATCATAATATTCAGAGAACAAATCAAAATCTTCAATATATGGAAGAAAATATGATACTTTTTAGTGTAGTATTTAGAGGGGTTGTTCTTATAGCATAATAAATAGCGGGTTAACTCCAAGTGAACGGTATGCTCCTTGTACGGTACGCATATATACAACGGTACGCATATATACAATTTTTAATTAATTGTATATAATATTGTATAAAATTATATTATTTGTATAAAATAATATAATTTTATATTATATAATTATATTAATTGTATATTGTATAATTATATTAATTATATAAAAATAGCATACCGTACACTGGGATACAGCCTAAATAGTGTACTCAAACATTATTTGTTATATAAGGAATTGTAAGAAAATAAAGCATATAAAGTATAATTATCCAAAAAATATAAAACAAATATTAATGTTTGTATTGAAATCAATATTGAAAATAACAAAATAGATCATAACAAAATGTCTCTTAGATTTTCCATCTTTTTACAGAATTAAAATTTCAAGTTGCAAAAAGAATAAACAAAGCAAAAAATTTTACTGAAAATAATATTGTGCTGAAAGAGTTATTGCCATCTATAAATTAAATTTTTGTTGTTTGTAAAGCTTTTTAGTAACAGTTAATTTTCTTTATACATCAATAATGATAAAATTGAATTGTTATTAATAAAGAAACTAAAGATCTATATATAATTTAATCAGAAATTAAATTTAAGGCAAAGAAAAAATTTAATTTTTGATGTGTAATTTATAACAAATTAATGTTAATGTACAATAAGATTAGTTACTTAAGAAGTAATCCAAGCCTCTTGTATCTTCTATGGTAATGTCAGAAAATTATATCACATATGTAAAAGTATTTTTGCTATAAATCTTAGTATAACATAATAGTTACTTACAAAACTCTTCCTCTTTTCATTGCTACAGTTTGCTATATTTATTTTTGGGACTATTTGATGTTTTGCTAATTGAAGCATCAATGTTTAATCTTAGTAATGACTGATGTTGTATTTTCAGAAAAATAAATATTTAAGGAAAATTTACTCCGCCAAGTCTTTCTTTGATTATAATGACTGCTTTAAGAATGTTATCATAGGTGAAGTAAAAAGACAAAATTATTAGAATATATTAAAGTTTTTTTAACTGTGCAAGTAAAATAATTGCTTAAAATTGATGTTTAAATTGAACATTGCTGTTAAAGTTTGAATAAGAGAAAAAAAAAAAAAGTACAGAAAATTTTACAACTTTTCATTTTTTTATTTTCTACAGAATCACACTGTTTCCTTCAAAGTTTTAAATAGTTTGTCAATAAAAACTTAAATAGAGAACATTATAAATTAGTGTTAGCTAAACATCAAATTGTTTTTAAAAATTTATTCTTGCTTGCACATCATAAAACAATGGAACCTAACATTAAAATGGTTTGAAATCATATCCTATTCAACCACATTATACATAATTCAGCATATTAAGAATAAAAATTTAGTAGTTTTAGATTGAATTGAAGTATTTGATAAAAACTATGATATAGTGTTCAATTTCATACAAATTAATGTAAGAAAATTGTTGCTTTTGTTTTGTTTTCTGTAATTTCATGAATGATAAACAAAACTAATGCATGCAAAAATGTCATTTTATCTTTACCTTTTATGGTTGATAGTTTTCAAATAACGGTAATTTTTCATTCATTATAGTTGCTACCTAATTTCTGAAGTCTTGCTCTTAATAGACTTGTAAAGCATTATGATCTAACTTTGTTGTGCCCATTTTTATAATATAAATAATCAGTAGACTACCAAATAGAAAATTATGAAATAAATAATAATATAATTATGAGGCTTAGTAATTTTATTAATATACTTTACTTGAAACAAATATCTTTTATTGCATTTCATTTAATCAAATAAATATTTTAAAATATTTATCAAAATTTTAATTTTTAAGTAAGAATTTAAGTGTGATATGTAAAAAAAAATGTTAACATTTTTCTGCCAACTATTTACAAACTTCACCTAGTACAAAACAGCGTAAATTATTAATAAAATTATATTAGTCAATAAGGGATTATTTAGGAATAATTATTAATTTAATATTATTATTTGTTTATAAAAGTTGCTCATAAACAAACTGAAGCAAATTTTATTAATGTTATCACTTCTTTGTATTAGTAAAAAGTAAAATAATTTATACTTGTAAATTTTGATGTATTAATATTATAAGTAAACTTATAATGTGATAAAATAATTCATTTCCTTTTTGATAGATAGTTAAAGTAATCTGTTATTTCTTTTATTTTTTTCAATTTATTGTTTACTAAATATTTAATTAACAGGAAATTGTGAATCAAAAGGAAAAATATAGCACAATTTAATTAAATTTAATTTACATTGATGGATATTCAAAATATTCAATATTTTTTTATGCATATGGATGGAAAATTAGAAATTTAGTTTATTAGTTCATTGATCTCAGAATGATCTTATCAGGGGATTATGCAATGATAGAATCACATTTTATTCTTTCAAATTTTTGTTACTTAATATCATAAAGTTTGTAGCAAATATAAAATGTAAGAATATATTAATATCTAATATGCAGAGTATTTTAAGTTGATGTTTTCAGAACAGATAATCAGAAAAACTTACTTTAATTTTAATGAACTTTGGTACTTTTTACAATAAAAATTTTGGTGGCCTTTGATTTTATATCTAATTGCATGATTTACCTGACTAACAGTTTTTATGTGGAATCACATAGTGCAATTTTCAGTACAATTTTTTATTTCCTCCCTTTATTTACTTTATAATGTAGATCTCAAACTTAAAAAGTAACTAAGTGTAGTTTACTTTTTACTTTTGCTATGCATATTTCTTTTGTCAGTTTCAACTTTTCAACTACTACATTTTATTTTTTTCCAAACTGTGCTATAAGCTAATTTTTAAAAATCAAACAGTTTTTCAAATTATATGTAATGACTGATTTTTTCGGATATTTCTTTTTAATATTTAGTTTTATTTCATGCTATATTTTGTTCTTGAAATAATTAGAATAAGAGCATACAATGTGAAAAAAAGTTAAATTAGCTTATGTAATGTAGCAACTATATGGCTGTTATAAAAGATAAATTATTTCAAAATTTATCATTATTAAAATTATTTTTTAGATAAATTTGATACCTAGATGTAAAATCAAAGTTTTTCAAGCTAATTATTTTTTTTTTAATAGTTTTAGTCGGTACACATGTACCTATTTAATAAAATAATATAAAAATCTGTTTTTAATCATTTCAGTAATTTCCAAAGTAAATATTTTTCATTAAAAATTATTCATAATTTAAATGAAGCAAATATATTTATCATTAAATGTCTATTAAATTAAAATATTGTGTTAAATAGCTTCAAATTGTGTTAAATAGCTTCAAATCCTACCTCATAAACATACTTTTATAATCTTTTAGTATTCAAGTACAGTCACAACTTAATTTTTCTGAATAATAATAATAATCTTTGAATTTTGTTATTTTAAAAATATATGTGTATATTAAATTTTTTATATTTTGCTCCTTATTAAAACATTTATGTCTTTATGCTTATAAAAATAATGAAATTGTTTCCTTATAAATTTTGATAAAATTTTATGTCTAAGAAATAAAAGCATGTTGCTATATTTTAAAATTTTACTGGGTTGTTAATTTCTATAATTTAATGAAATTCAATGGTTTATTAATTGATTAAATTATGATATTAATATTACAATGCTTTTCATAGTTTAATGAAATTTTTTGAAAGCACATTTAATTTGTTAGGATATTTAAAGGCACTATATTTCGGTTATGAAAAAGGCAATCATAACTATGAAAAATTAAGGTGGAATTTCACCATGTAGTTAATTTTATTTCATTGATTTGTAACATGTATATGGAGATGGGTAAGAAAATTTGCATTTGTTGTATGAAAAGTATCGCAGGTGATTCATGATTTTCCGTGACCATAAAGCAAGCCTTCAAAAGATAATGAGTAAAAATTATTTTACTTCATTTATTTGAAGTCAGCTATTAAAAACAAGTTTGTGTTTTTATTGGAGAATTTATATGTTTTGGTAAACTGGGAATATTAAAAAATTATTGTTGAAAAATCTTTTTTTTTTTTTTTCCATCCCCAGGAATGAAGTTTTTAAAAATTTTATAGTTATTATAATATTTTTAAGTTTTGAGATTCCTTTTACCAACACCTTGTGCAATGAATAGTATCTCAACATGTACTTGAATTCTGCAATAAAATAGTCTACACTAACAAAATTAGAATAAGTGATAAAATACTTTTTAGTATTGAAAGACAACATTGAATTTCAGGAAAGGAATAAAATAATGTTGTTTGTGATATTTTATAGATTTTTTTAACCATATACAAATTCTTTCTTTATTTATTTTCATTTATTTTTACTTTATTTACTTTCATTTCACTTTTAAAATAAAATGAAAGACTTGGTAAATATATATTTCATTTTTAAAAAGTATACGATTTCAGATTTAATCGAGTTGATTTCTTAAAGTTAGTAAACTTTCCTATCCACTAAAGATCTAATTAACTTTTCATTGCAGTTGTTTTTTGTTAAAAAGGTATATATAAAAACATATATAAAAACTAAGAATGGCAGAATTGTTTGAATGTAAACAAGTAAAAGATATGTTAATTTTAAGTTATTAAATTCACATCTTCTAAATTAATTTTATATTTCAAGTTTTACTTTGAACTTTACTGGAGGAAAAATTACTTATTTTTAATTTAAAATTAAAAAAAAAAGTAAAATAAAGCAATTTTCTTCAGAAAAAATGCAAATGTCATTGGTAAATTTTGCATTAAGGGCTTTTCTGTTTTAATTTTCTCAGATTGGTATTTATCAAAATGTGTTTAATTTTTCTTTTGTAGTTTATATTAAACATTCTTACTCTTATAAATTCCATATATTTTTATCTTGTAAGAATTATTTAGTATAATGTAAATTTCAGATGTTTTTCTGGTTTGAGGTTTCGGGATTTGTGCTAACATGCTATTAATATCACTGATGTAATTAAATAGAAAATTCCATTATTATAAATATATAGTAAAATTAAGAAATATTTGTAAAGGTAGTAGAGAATATCTTAATTTTGGTTTAATAGGGATTTTTGTGGCAAGATAAATTTGATATCAAACATTTTTCCAAGTTTTTGTATTTTCTCAAAATGAATGTCCTGCTCAGAAGTGTTATATTCTTGTTTTAGATGTTAATTATATTAACTGATATAATATTATACCGAAGTATTAATATCAAATTATTTTTAAATAAAACTACATTAAATCAATATTTATTACAACAGAAGGGTGGGGAAAAATGACAATAAAAAGAAATTTTAAAAAATGTGTATATTTATTTAATGACAAAGTAAATTGAATAACTTAGTTACACTTAGATTGTGTGTGGAAATTTTTGCAAAGTTCAGGAATATAGATTATGTTAATCTAAAATTTTGCAAATCCTACTTCTCTTGAAATATATCTTTTTTTTTTTTCATTAAAAAGAAATTATTTAATAAGTTGTTGGTTGCTGCCCAGAAATATATAATATTTTTTCCTGGCTATCCCATTGCTTAGTGTATATGTTATAAGCAAAAATATCTAAAACTGCAGTTCTGCTTGAGATTCATTATTTTAAGCTAATTATTCTGATATTAATTAATTTATACTATAAATGTTAACTAAATATAGAAAACACAGTCAAAAGTTAAAAGCTTATATCTGTTTAATTATTTAACACATTAATTTTGTGTAAAAAATGTATGTGCATTTTTTTTAAATAGTTTACATTAAAAATACATTCTAGTGAATACTAAGATGTAAAGAAAATTTTTTAATCCAACAAAAGTAAAGAAAAATTGTAAATGTTATTTTATATTTTAAAATTATAGAAGAATAATATATAAGTAGTCATATTATGTAAAATATGGTTTCTCTGACTGCACATAAAAAAATGCAAAAATTTAACAGAATTCAGTAATATAAGTTATTAGACACAAAAATTGCAATAGATTTAAATTTTTTTGTAGTTGGGTCAATCTTGATTAGAGAAATGTTTGAGAATGAGATTTTTAAGGACTCATGCAGAAGTTGTTTTGTTAGAAAATTTGTTTCATAGTTTTATTATTTCGAAAAATATTCGTCTGACTGCTCATAAATTTATGATTGGTTTTGCTAGTTGTCAATGATTTTTTATTTATCATTTATGAATATTTTTATATTTGTTTTTCAGTTTTTATGTTCATCAACTCAGAATATTCCAAAATTGGAAGAGTTTGACAAACCTCAGTTTCCAGGCTCACAATCCCAGTGGACAGAAAAACTGGAGTTTATCCGATCTGATATTTATGATGGTATTCCTGTGTATAGAGTCATGAATCAACATGGAAATATACTTGATCCATCTCAGGATCCAAAGGTATACTGCTTAAAAGATACTTTCTGATTATTTCAGTGAAATAAAAATGTTGATGTGTACATTTTCTAAACAAAATTAAACCGAAAGTGATGCTGATAAAGTAACTTGTAACTGACATGAAATTATAAGTTCCTTATATTTGAATATGATAGGATACAATAAAAAAGATTTATTGTATCATCTTTTTGAATTTTTCTATGGAATTTATATATGAATGAAAAAGTTAAAGTGAGAAGTGAACATATGCCAAATTAAGTAATTTCATTTTTTGCCCAAAGGTACTATACAAGCAATATTTTTTACAAGCCAGTTATTGCCCAAAATTTTTACCTAATAATGAATGCACAGTAATTTTTACCCCATAAAATTTACAATTCTATGTAAGTTACATCTATATGATAATTTTTCCATAAAGAATTTAAAAGCAGATATTTTTGTGAAAGTAACTTTTCCATGCTAGAAAATCATTTTACTTTGAAAATAAATATAGGAATTATAAATTCATTTTAAGAATAAATATAAGGATTATTAATTCATTTTAAGAGTAAATATAGGGATTATTACTGTAGGCTTCTTATAGAGGTCATTCCAGTTTGTATGCATTTAAAAAATTGTAATAAATGCCTACTTGGCTCAAATTTGGAAGTCATATATATTAAAAAGTCACTCAACAAGCATTTCAACATATAGCAAAATATTTAATAGTTGTGTATTAAGATAGACCTACATTATTTAAAATTAAATAGAGTTTTTATTTTTCACTGTATATTCACTTAAAATATATAGATTTTTTTTTTTATAGAAATATAAAATATAAATGCTGCTAGAGTAATTATGTTATTCAAAGATCAGGTTTAATTTTTAAGACATCTTTTAGAATGATTTTTGATTTTAATACATAAATTCATTTTCCAACCATTATCTTCATCTTAGTGAATATATTTATGACTATTATTAAATAAAGCAATACTGTAATTATTATTTTAAGTATTATTGTCCAGTTGTATGTGCATATTAATGTAAAATAATCTTATGTTACAATGATTGGCTTGTTTGATTATTTTGAACCATGCTGAAATGACAAAATTTAGATTTGAAGTAGTCTCATAAAAAATATCTATCTCTTCATACTATATCAAAAATGATCTTATAAACATTTAACATGCTGTAAGTCTTTCATCATAGTTTTTCTTATTAGAAGTAGTATGATCATATCAGATCACTTTTTTGATTAATTGAGCTTTTGTAATCAAAATTTACCAATAGCATAGTAAAAAATAGACTGTCTAAACCAAGTGTTGTCCATCGTCATAATCTTTGACTTCAGTGAAATTTAGTTTAATAATTTTCTTATATACTTTTATTATAAATTGCAATATAAATTTTTTTTGACTTTTTTTCAGTGTATTCATTGCCAAAAATGTGTACTTTATACTTTTAGCTATTGTTCCTTCATCATTGTGTTTAGCAGTTACTTAGCAGTTAAAAGAAAAATTATTACAGTTATATATCCAAGTATAAGATTAATTTCTCTTATCTTGAAAATAAAGTTAAAAAAAATTATGATAACTTGAAATTGATTAATATTTTATTTTTGTGCAAATTATACAATGTTAATGAAATTTATCTTGAACATATTTTTTTCTGATTTTCAGTTTTATATTAATTTTCTTTCTTTTCTTAATAGGTATTTATCCTTATTCTACTCAATAATTTTATTTTTTACCAATCCAAAACCAATTTGATTCAGATTAATTATAATGTTATAATAGAGTGTTTCACAATTTCTTTATATATACTGTTTTGTTGGTGTGCCAGAAATTATTTCCTTAATGAAATGAGAGCTGAATTATATTAAATATGCTGCGCACACATTTAAACAAAATAAATTATAGTTTAATATAATTGCTATAATTTTTTTTCAGATATTTAATTTCTGAATATTTCTTATTTTACGATAGAAATAAAACTGATCGATCGTTTATTTTTTTTTTACATATAATTGAGCTGAAATCTTTGAATTTGATTTGCAAAATTTTACTTTGTTTCAAAATTTATGATTAAATATTTATAATTTTTACATTTTAAAAACATTTTGATTGAAAATGCTTTTATAATTCTAAACTTACTTAAATTAATTTATAAATGATGAATGTGATGTTTTGAGTTCTGATTATCAAATGTAAACTATATAATTAGCTTTAAAATATAGCTGTTTTCATTTTTTATTAGCACCAATTTAAATTATATTTTTAAATATTGTTTATTAGATTAATTATTGAATTTTAATGTTGATATTAAAACATGAATTCAAACAATGTTTGTATTAATAATTTATTTTTTGAAGAAAAGCTAAATTAAGTGATAAGTATAAACTTTTTTAATCAAATTAATTTTAAGTAAATTCAGGTTCTATTTAAAACAGCCCTGAGTAAAGTTGTACTCAAGGCTCTTTTAAATATATATTGATATTTTTCTAACGTATTTCAATTTAAAGCAATTTAAAATACTACAGATTTCTGTGATCAAAATACATAAATATATTAGATCAATATTATATACAATAACTTCTTTTATTATGTTTTTGTAATATGTTGTTAATAACTACAAAAATATTGATTAGATAAAGTTACAAATTTTTAATTGTTCAGTTACTTTTCTTTTCACATGAATAATTTCTTTATTTCATTTTGTTTTTAGATGAAGTTAGATGTTCAGTAATTTTAAAATATTTATGTTATAACTTTTGAATAGGATACCATATAATGAGTTTTATGTAATGTGTATTTGTATATGTAAGTAGCATATAGACGGATAAAGTTTTTCATACTAAACTGATATGTTTTCCTGGATATTTTTTCTTTAATAAAGTATTATATATATTTATTACAAAGAAGAAATCTGATGCAATTTATTAAACTGCCATTATTTTGCAATCCGATTTTGTTCTGATAAAATTATTCTGCATGCCATAATACATTTATATATTTTGTGTTTCATTAATAGCATTAAGTTTTATTTGAAAGTTTGTTGAATTACAATTCTTTGTAGCTTGGCAAAGAAACTATATTGAAGCTTTACAAAGGAATGACTTTATTGAATACAATGGATCGTATTCTTTATGAGTCTCAAAGACAAGGAAGAATCTCATTCTACATGACGAGTTTTGGTGAAGAAGGTACCCATTTTGGTAGTGCTGCAGCTTTGGACCCACAAGATTTGATTTATGGACAATATAGAGAGGCTGGTAAGTATTTCATTTTTTATATATTGTTTTGTTAGTCATTTTAATGCTTCTAACAAACTGATATAATCTATGAATTTGATTATTTGGTCTTCCGTGATAAAATAAAGAAATTTAAATTTAAAATATATTAAATTTATGAAATAATTATAATAAAAATATATTTAAAAAAATCAGGTGTATTAATGCATCGTGGCTATACTCTGGATGAGTTTGTAAACCAGTGCTATGGAAATAAAAATGATTATTCTAAAGGTCGACAAATGCCTGTTCATTATGGAAAACGTTCTTTGAATTTCATGTCAATATCCTCTCCTTTGGCTACACAAATGCCACAAGGTATGTATAAAAAACAAATTTTTTTAGATTAAGATGAGTGTAAAATTTTATATGTTACTATTACTTATTCTACCTTTATCTATAATTATTATTTTCCAATGATAAATTGTTTTTCCAAAAATATTAAAATTAATTCCATTAATAAAAAATATTTTTATTTTGCTTCAAAATATTTTAAATTTTATTTATCTTTTTATAAAATAAATGCAAATTAATTCCTAACTTTCTTAGGACTTAGCTTTTTCCTACTATTTATCCTAATAACTATGCATGGAAAATAATCACTTTTTTTTAAATTTTGTTCTATAAAATTAGTGTTTTATGAATACAAGTAACAGATTTATATTTAGAAAGAAAAATAAACATTTATACAAGTTTATTAATTTAAATTAAAAATTTTATTAAGTAATATTGTTTTCTTTAAAGAGAATAATTTTGAAAAAAACATTAACATATATAAATTGGATATTATTTTAAATGTTTAATATTTCTGACATTAGCTGTAGGAAGTGCTTATGCTTTAAAAAGATTTCAGTCAGGATTATGTGTGATGTGTTATTTTGGAGAAGGTGCTTCAAGTGAAGGTGATGCCCATGCTGCTCTGAATTTTGCTGCTACCCTTGATTGTCCTATTATATTTTTCTGGTAAATAAATATAGATTATTCCAACAAATTTACTTGGCTTATTATCAAGTAATTATTTTAATATAAAAATATATTAAAATTTAATATTAGTTTCTGTATTTCTAGTTATCTTTAAATTTTTTTCAGTCGAAATAATGGCTATGCTATATCTACTCCCACTCATGAGCAATACAAGGGAGATGGTGTTGGTAAGGATATATACAGCTTAATTACATATTGATATTTTTCTAATTTAAAATGTAGAGTATTTCCTAGTTTCTTGTATTATTTCCTGAACATTGAATATTGTCCTGAATAAATTTTACCAAGGAATGCATTCACTTTTCCAGAAGTAGGGGGGAAAACCCCAAGAGTCTTTTTAATACTTAATCTAAATTGTAATTGAATAGTTCACTTTTATAATTAACATATCTATAATATCTTCCTGACTATTAGTGGAATTTCCATATCAGTTGCATTTTGTCACTAGAGTAAAACTACTGAAAGGAATCAAATTAATACTACTGGTTATTTTTTCTGGTTGATATTAAAGCAACTGAGTTTCTAAAAGTAGTTTTGAGAACACGCAGGTACGTCAGTTATGATAAAAATCAACAATAATTCTTTTGAAATTATAAAATTATGTAAGGACAATTAAATGTGAAAACATTATTTATTTCTTTAAAATTGACATTAAATATTTCTTCCTCTTACAATAAATTATTGCTAGTATTTGGATACACTGAAAATATTTATGTAAGGTATAAACACTTTTTAATAATTTTTAAAGGTTCTTGATTTTCATTTTTTAATCTTGAATTCTTTTAACTATTTTGAAATTTTTCATTTATTGTTTTCATTCATTTTTCAATTTTTCTCTAAACAATCTACCAAGAATACTATAATAAATGCGATATAAAAGTTTGGTATTAATTTTTTTTTTTATACTGAATGAAACTGAAGCAAAAATGTATTAAAAGAAATTTGTAAAATTTTAATTTCTCTAGCTGAAACTAAATTTATATCAACACATATTTTAACTATAAATGTTTAGAGTATTTGTTATTACTTTATATTAAATATATTATTTTAGAAGAGGGGTTCATCATGAGTTAGTGACTAAACTCATTCTTTTCAACTTGAAGATCATAGATTTGATCTCAATCACACTTGAACAATCCTAAATTGATGTTTATTTCTGTATTTACATTCATTGAAGTGAGTGTCAGAAATTTTTTAAGTTTCTTCCCTTAAAACTTGAACACAATCCTCTTTCTGCGAAAAGTCCTCCTTGATGATTATATAATGCAGTGCTGGTTGTGAATTCAGTAGAAGGTTATTTAATGCAGTGGTGCATGCATATTGGAGTATATTATAGCACAAACTGTAGCTATTAAGCTGTTTGTTATGCAGTGTTAAAATACACAAAATAAGAGAAAAATTATAATTTTAGCTTTTAGTGTAATATTCTTTAAAAAAGATAATGCTATTCAATCAATATGTGTTTTATCTTAATGTGTTGGTTTTGTAACAAGCAATCAATTACAGTGTGCAAAGTGCTTTTACTGTAAAAAATGCTAATTCATTAAAATTTTGTTTTTATCTACGGCAACTTATCAGTGTATTAAGAGGTTTATAAATATAAAAATTTATATGAGTAAATTTTGATAACTGTATCAACATAACCTAAAGTTTTAAATTAAAAATATGAAATGCTAAATGTTTTTAAAATTCACAAAATGATTATTTCAAGTTTAAAATAAGACCATTGATTTGAACAATTTACCTAAAGCTTTGTGCAAGAAGAAAATATCCTTGCATCAATTGAAATAGTTAACTGTTACTCCTGAACATGAAACTTTTCATGAAAATGTGAGTAAAATAAATTTAAGTTTCATTCATGGAAAATTTATTTTTATTTAATTTGAATGAATGAGAAGTAGAAAAAATCCACAACAAATATTCTTAAGTGATTTTCACATTGCATTTTCTGATGTTCCACAAAATGTTCATCATATAATATTATTGATTTTATTTGTGCTCTTATAAATATTCCTTCCTTCAATTTTGCATAACTTATTTTAGAAAATTTAGATTTCAGATACACTTAAATTTGATGTATTGACAGTAAACCTGTTTATTTTATTTTTGAATTAATAGGAGTATTCATGAGTAAATGGTAAGACAAAGCCCATAAACTATTGAAAAAGATACCTTAAATACTCCTCTGTATTCACAAAAACAAATAAAAGAATGAATGACATTCCTGATTAGCACTAATAAGTTAGTAAATGCCACCAAATATTAAAAGCTACTTAAGAAATCTAAATAAAAGCAACTTGAGAATGTAGATTAATAAAGTGTTTTCAGGTGATATGTTGGATATAAAGTTAGATATTTAAATATTGAAGTAAAAAGATTAAATAGAAAAAATGTAACTAAATAATTAAAACTTAATATTTAAAGCATTGAAAACAGAAATAATGAAGTTAGAGTGCAATGTGTTACAAATTATATCTGAATTAAGGCTTTATTTTATAACTAAAAGGAAAGTCATCATTTCATCAGTTCTCTGCTTCCGCAGCAGATTGATATAAAATATATCACCACAGTACTTACCAGTTCCTTGTACAGGGATGTTTTAGGATTAAAACTAATCACAAAGAGTCAAAATTTCCAATCAGAACATGTTGTGATAAAAGATAAGAAACTTCAGTGTAACTGGAGCTGAATGAGGAAGACAAGTAGGAATTGAAGAGGTGAGAATCATGCAACATAACTAGTCCATTGAAACATATTTTGGTTGACCATTAAGATCAATTATATGAAACGGTTCTGGATAAAACTTTAAATGTTTCTGCATATAGTTCTTGAAGGAATGCTTGCTTAGTATCTATAAGAAGAAACACATTTGAATATTTTGTTATACTTAATTCAGAAAATAATTTTATTTTCGAAGTCTAATAGGAGCTTTTGTCAGATTGAGAAAGTTGATGTATTTCCGTTAAAGCACTTTTTCAAGATTTTGTGGGATGGATGAGGCCTGGAGATGCATCACAGTAAAGGGAATGTACACCGACAGAATGCAAAAAAAGCATTGTGTGTGTAGGCCAGTTGATGTAGTTAACAATGCTTGAATTTCTTAATTATCTCTTGAGATCGAGCAATTTTGGTAAGTTCACTGTTATTGGAAACTTGACAGCAAATACACAAGAAAGTATGTCAGCGATGATGTTATAATCGCTTTGATGTAAAAAATCTTTATATATAAATATTTTCTAATATTGACTAAAAATATAGCATTTTGTAAAGTGAAGAAAGAAAGTCTCATTTAAAATAAGGTTTTTTTTTTTTTTTTTTAAATGACATTATTTGATTACACAGGCAAACAAGTAAATTCAGATTGTATCATTTAATTTTTTTATGCTGGATTTTATATAAAATATATTTTGCTACAGCAGTAACAAATATAATATGGATTTATCTTAATCATTTATAGCTGCCAGGGGACCTGCATATGGTATACCATCAATAAGAGTGGATGGTAATGATATTTTAGCTGTATATAATGTTACAAAAGCTGCACGTCAAGTAGCTATTGATGAGTCAAAACCAGTTTTAATTGAAGCCATGACTTACAGGTATTAAATAGTTTGTTTTATATAGTATCTTTTAATTAAATATGAACACATGAAATTTTTGTAATGGTCTATTTTAATGTCTGAGTGTATAACCATTTTTGGTTTAAGTGATCATCACTATAAAATTGGCAAAATAATTTGAAACATGCAACACCATTATACTTGTTAATTTTAATTTATAATTCTTATATATTTAAGCTGTTTTTAAACGAATAATTAGAAAATTTCATGAACTGTGCTGAATTGAAAACAACTAGAAATATTTCAAATTTGTAAGATTATACATTTACATGATTGTAATTTAAGTATTTTACTATGAAAATGAAAAAGGAAGTAATAGAAATTATCTAACTTTTTTCTTTAAATCATCGTTATGAGCATTTATAACTTATAAATATTTTCTTGCATTATTGTTTAATAACTTATTAATTCAGTTTTGAAATTGAAAAAATTTAATGGTGTTTTTAATAACAACTATTCTTTCTGATTTACATATTATAAAGCTGGTATTTTCATATTTAAATATCATCCAAGTAAAAATATTTCTTTTTAATAATTTAAATCATTTCATAAACCTTGAATTTTACAAGTAAATTATGAATATGACTCTATTCATATTTTCAGGGCTCGGAGTTGTCCTGATATTCCTGAAATTCCTGATTTTTTAAAAAACGTCCTGAAATGTCCTTATTTTTCAAAATAAATCCTGGAATTCCTTAATTTTTTATTACATTCCTTTGAAAGTTTAATTTCAATTAATAATTTTATATTTTTCAGTTGTAAATTTTTCTTTCAGAGGAATATATTTTTTCTTTTAACTGCTTTCTATGCAAAAAGAAAGAAAAATTTCCTCCTTTTTTTGTTCTCTTTCAAACCGCAAATAGGGTTGCCATACATTCGTCTCAGCCTCGTTTTCAGCCATTGCTCACGCGTGTCTGAAGTCAAAAAAATTTAGGTTTGGGTTTACCATTAAATTCTATTTTGTGCCTTTACAGACAAAGATTCTGGTTTTAGTAGTGCACAACTATTTACAATGATGTCGAAATTGTGAGAATTATTGGCCTACGTTTATGCGCATGCTTGAAATGATCGCGCTATTTTGAAAGATTTTGATGGGTGTTTTGAAAAATTTTTATTACCAAGCTCAGAATTTTATTTTTTGAAAACAATTAATTTTTTTTTAAAAATGCCAAGGAAAACGAAATTTTCCGACAAATGGTTGGAACTGCAAGATGGGAATAAATGCCTAATCAAGACATGGTGCCGAAGTGTTGACGATGTTCATTCTGTGGAGTGCTTCGTATGCAAAAGCAAATTCAGTGTTTCAAATATGGGTTTTAGACAAGTGCTTGCGCATGCAGATGGATTAAAACACAAAAAAGCTGTGAACTGTTACAAGAATCAAACACTATTTACTATCAAGTCATCAACTTCATCTGAATCCTCGACATCGACTGTAGTAGTGAATAACAAATCATGGCTCCCCAAAACGACATCAGAGAAAACCATTAAAGCTGAAACCATTTTAGTTTTAGTGGCAATAAAAAATAATTATTCTTTTTCATCTATGAATGATTTAGCTAACATTTACGGAGAAATTTTTGATTCCTCCATAGCAAAAAATCTCAAATTATCTGACAAAAAAGTAAGGTATATGATTAATTTTGAATTAGGTCCGTATTTCAAAACTCTTTTGTTTCGGGATATCGGCACTTCATATTTTGTTTTACTTTTCGATGAAACTACTACAAAACAAATAAAGAAACAGTTGGATATTTACATCTCATATTGGTCTGATAAACAAGGTAAAAATGTCATTTGTTACCTCGAATCACATTTTTAGGGCATGCTGAAGCCAATAAAATTGTAAAAATTTTATTAAGTTTTATTCAAAATAATGGTTTGAATTTAGAAAAATTAATGCAGTTGTCAATGGATGGACCAAGAGTTAATTTAGCTGTTTTAAAGCAAATAAATAGTGAACTGAGTAAGCAAAGTTTAGCAGTACTAATTGATTTGGGTACATGTTGCTTACACATAATCCATGGAGCACTGCGTAAGGGTATTGATAAAATTGATTGTAATATTGATGGATTTGCTATAGATATTCATCAATTTTTCAAGCTATCTCCCGAAAGAAGGGAAGATTATCATTCCTTACAGTTAGAAATACTGGAAGAAACTTTAGCTAGACATAGTTTCCTTCGTCATGTTGAGAGCCGTTGGTTAACTTTGGGCTCAGTTTGTGAGAGAATTGTTGAGCAATATGATGTTCTAAAGGAATATTTCATTGTTAAAATACCTAAAGAGTCGAAATCTCCTCTTTCTGATAGATATCTTCGGATTATAAAACATTTGAAAGACCCTAAGACTCTGGCATATCTGAATTTTGTTTCATTTTTTTGTAAAACTTTTGAACCTTATTTACTTCTAATGCAAAAAGTCGAACCTTTAGTACATGTGATGTACAGTAAGTTAAATGAACTTGTTCGCAGTATTATGTTTAAATTTTTAAACCCAGAAGAAATCAGTGAAAAAAATGGAGTAAAGTTGCTACAAATTAATGTTGATTCAGGAAAAAATTGGTTAAATTTAAACAATATTGAAGTAGGTCATGGTGCAAAAGCAATGCTGGAAGAACTTACTGATAAAACAACATTTCTACAAAGTATTAGAAGCTGCTACATAGCAACTTCAAAGCATTTGCTTCAAAAACTTCCTATAACAAATCCTTTACTCAAAGATCTCCAGTGTTTGTCTCCTTATAATAGAAAAAAAGGAAGAGTCTAGGAGTTCATGTAGCAGATTAATTCAACATATTCCTCATGTGAATAAAACTTCTTCAGATTTTGATAAGATGAATGAAGAGTGGATTCTTTACATGTGTGAAGATGTGACTTTGATTAAGAATGATTATGATAACATCAAAATATCTGTAAATATTGGAATGCAGTTTTCAAAATATCTGTAAATATTGGAATGCGGTTTTCAATATAAAAGATGCTGGTGGTTATATAAAATATCCTACTCTTTCTAGAGTGGTTAAAGCATGTTTGTCGTTATTGAATGTAAATTCCCAACCAGAAAGAGGGTTTTCAACTAACAATTATGTTGTGACAAAGGAGAGAGCTTCTTTATCGGAATTAACCGTTCAAAGTTTACGGATTTGTCATGATGTTATTCGAATGCATGGCAATTCTGTTTCCTCCATTCCATATATCAAAGAAATGATGCATTATATTCAGAAATCTCATGCAGAATATGCATCATACATGGAAAAATCAAAAGATGTAACAGAATTAGAGAAGAAAAGAAAGGACGAGGAAGATGTAGAAGCTACTAGTGAAAAAAAGTTTAAACAATCGCACCTATTAGAAAAAATTAATGAACTTGAGGAAGAAAAGAAAAATTTGCTTGATAATCAGTGTCTAGCTCAAAAACTTTTGGATGATGCAACTAAAAAAATAGCATGTACTATCAGTGATGATAATATGAGTGATGTGAAAGTTGGACAAATGATGCTGTCTGTTGCTAATGCAGAGATTGCATCTGTGAATGATAAATTAGAAAAGTGCAGTATTAAGTTATTGGAATTAAATGCTAATGCATCCAGTTCAAAATGAACATTATTCAATTATACATAAATTAACTGTTAATTTAAAGCATTTATCATGTAACTTATTAATTTTCAGAAAATGTTCAGTATAAAAAGTTTAAATTTCTGTATTATTTTTCATATTGTTGTATTAAAAATTAAAAAACTCAGAATTTATTAAATAGTTTATTCCTTTCTAAAATGTGTTTTATGCATAAAACAGAAATTAATATGTAAAAGTGTGAGAATCGAAAGCACTTAGACACAACATCCGGCCACACCTTCCTCCCCTCCTCTTCGAGACCAAAAGAAAAGGTTGGCGGAATGATTACAGAGAGGGGTATGAAACAGAGTGTACATGTCTCTGAAACTTGCAACTTCTGTTTTGGGTGTCCTAAGCCATCGGGGATCGTTATGATTTGGAGACTTCAGTCTCCTAATAATCTATTTGTTTAGGCTTCTTAAGCCATCTTATATAAGGGATATATTATTGGAGACATCAGTCTCATTATTTACGAATAGTTAATTGCTTGGGCTACTTTAGCTAGCTTCATTAGTTAATTATGTGTGTTAGAGACGCCAGTCTCAAAAATATATCTATCGGCTTCTCAAGCCATGTGATTGATTTCAAATGCTTGTTTTGTGTTGTGATGCTCTAGAAAAATAAATTAAAATTAGCATCTGTAATTTTCTTCGCAATTATTTCACCCGAACCTATGCACTCTGATTTACCATTATCGGATTACCAATTCAAAATAGAACGTTGGGAACTTTACTAAAAGTAACATTGGTTTTCTTTAATTATTGAAATATGTCCTGAAAAATGTCCTGATATTTCTTGAAAATAGTGTCCTGAAAAAAAAAATTCTGTACTCCGACCCCTGTATTTTGTTTCAGCATTTCTATTGGTTTATGTTAATTAAATTAGTTTTCCAAAATATAAAAAGTCTTGAAAATGTTTTTTTTCCCTTTAAAAAAAAGAATTGGACATCATAGTACATCAGATGATAGCAGTGCATACAGATCTGTAGATGAAGTGCGTTTTTGGCATCAAAAAGATCATCCAATATCTCGTTTGAGAAAGCACATGGAAAACCAAGGCTGGTGGGATGATGCAAAAGAGAAGGCTTGGAAAGAAGAGACAAAGAAACAAGTATTTTTTTTTCACATTTCTTTAATTTGAATATAGCATGATTTTAAATCTAAAAAATATTTATTAACTTAATATATCATTTTTGAAAATTTCTGATACTTAAAAAAATGAAAAATTTTTTTTTAATCACAAATTGTAAGTTATTTATAAAATTAAATGTATGAAATGAAACATTTTTAATCACAAATTATAAGGCATTGTAAAATTTGTATAGTACTTAATAATTTCTGGTTCCCATTTTATTCATTACATAAATAATCTTTATTATAGAGTTGTCCTAATTTTAAAATACTCACTTATTTCTAAAAAAACAAGAAATAACCACTATTATACAATTGTCCTAATTTTAAAAATACTCACTTATTTCAATGAAAATAAGAAAATGTTGATGTGTCAGAGCAGTATAATTCATGAAAGTGTTTCAAGATTTCCAGTTGCCATATCTCTGAAAATTTGTGTTATATTTTGTCATTAATATATATATATATATATATATATATATATATATATTAATTCAAGTATATTTTAGTGGAATTTTGTTCCTTATATTTAAATCTATTTTTATCACATTTTAAATTATTATTACCGTTACTGTCTTTATTGTGATTACATAAACATAAAGTACTATTTCATGTTTGCTATATTTTTAGATAATTAAGTATAATTTTTGTTAAATGGTGAATCTTGTTTAAAGAAGTTGCTAATCAAACATATGTAAAAAAACTTCAGTTCTAAATACTTCAGTAAAATTGTAACATAAAATGTTAATTTATTGTGAGTGGAAAAATACAATATCTATTAAATCCTTATTCTTTACAACCTTCATTATCAACTGTTTTGTTTCCTATAAAATTCTTAAATACTTTAATCAATAATTTTATTAAATAATAAAAGTTATTATTTAACTAAACAATTAAATTTATCCCAAACAATTCAAGATTGTTTGGGAAAGATAATACATTCATATAAATGAATTAAAAGTGTCAATCTATGTATATAATTTTTTAAAATAAAGTCTTGTTGCGAGGGAATTTATTAAAAACATAAAACTTTCCACTTAATTAGGTTAAATTATGTGTAATTTAATTTTACAAGATAATGTGATAAAATAATATTTAAGAAAATGCTTAAATTGAAGAGACCAGTTATCTTGATCACTTTTAAAGGACATTTAAAGATAAAAATATCTATGCTGATTTCAAATTATTAAGAAATAAATAAAAAATTACTTTTTTAACAATCAGTATAAAAAATTTAAATAAGTGATTATCTGGTATATTTTTAATGCATTTGCATAAGTTAATGTGATTGTATTATAATATTGATATTTGAATGAATTATTCTGTAGGTTATGCAAACTGTTGTAAAAGCAGAAAAGTTAAAGAAAGCACCAATTGAGGAAATGTTAAAAGATGTTTATGATGTTATGCCACCTCATCTGGAGGAACAACTAAATGAAATAAAAGCACATGTTGAGCAATATCATGAACATTATCCTGTGGATAATTTCGAAAAATAATTTTATATTCTCAAGATAAAAATCAATGTTGGATTATATTATGCATTTATTCCTATTTGTAAAATGGCCAAATTTATATTTTGTTAAAAAAATTATTTTTATAAAAATGTAAATAAATTTTTACGTGTTCGTAGAATATGTTTTCTGACTTGAAGTTCTCTTGACATGTTGTTCTTATAGTTACAATTTAATATATAAAAGTAGTTATCAAAATAATGGAAATACTTTAAATTTATAAAGTATCTTTTATTAATATGGATCAGGACCATCTGTGGCATGTAATACAGATTGGATTCAACGAAAAATCAATTAATATAGAAGTGCTGAATAGCGTTTAGATGGAAATTGTATAATTTTTCATGAACATATATATTATGAAATTTATGAAAGAGATGTCAATTGAGGATATTGATTCTGTATTGAACACTCAAAAATAGACTAACCGCTTAATTATATTGAGATCTGGTGACTGTGTGGGTTGAAGTATATGCTTAAAATTATCCTTATGCAGCATGGATAGGTGAATTCTCACCCTAGAAAATTTCATATCCTGCATCACAGGATGGATTTGGTCAGTTAAAATCTCTCTATAATTCTTCCCTGTAATACTACCTTTCAGGATAATTATTGATCCAAGAGGAATCCACAACACAGTTATCCATGTCAAACCCATCTCCATTCTTGACAGTTGGAAAGAGACAATCACAATACTACACATGTGCAGGCTTCTTCAAAGGTGCGTCTGTCCTGTAGCTGGAAAAAGTTGAAAGACAATTTGTCAGACTATATTATTTTCTTCCACTTATCAATCAACCATGTAATGCGAATGTCACATCATTATAGATGACGTTTGGCATTAACACCTGAGATAAGTGGCTTGGGAGTTGCTGATCTACTGTAAATGTTGTTCGTAAAGCTAGCCTTCTTACTGCAATCATTGACATTCAGATGCTGGTTGAGATCTGTTGTCATTTTTACTGCAGTTGTTTTCTTTTTAGACATTGCATTTTGATTTCTTTCTGTTCACTTTTATATTTACCGCATTTATCTTACTAAGCTGTGTATTTTGTCATAACTTTACTCACTGTACTTGTAGAAACATCTAAATGTTGGGATGTTTTGGTCAGAAGCTAATTAGATGAGTGCCCACAATATATTACCTTTGAAAATCTGAAATGTTTTACACTTTTGAAGAAAACTGAAGACTTAAGAACTTAAATGAATTTACCAGAATATGTACATTTTTTAATAAGAAAATGGTAGCTATTATATTTTAATCCTTATGAAGCACATTCAGTAATGTCACTTTCACAGATGTTTCCATTATTTTGATAACCACCTGTACATATATTTATGTAGAGGAAACAATTTATGATATGATTTTTATTTATGTTTCTTTAATAGTACTATGTTTTAATTTGAATAATTATTATGTCTGCATAAAATTGCAATTTCTTCTTACTGGATTAAACTTTTCTTTACTCTTTAATTATTTTATTTGCTTCAGGTTCATTTTTCTTAAATTTTTAGTTATTGTTATGTTTATTTAAGCCAGAAAAAAGGATCAAATCCTACTACGATAAAAAAATTATTTTCAGTAAAAAAAAAAAAAAAAAAAAAAAAAAAGTATTTTTCACATAATTAAAACACAATTCTAAATGTAATAAGTATCTACATGAAGACATTATATATAAATTTGTTACTTTACCAAATTACACAAAACTTGATTATGAAAAAACTTAAAATTACTAGCATAACAAGTTTCACTTAATGACAATAATATTTATAAACATTCATGACAAAAATTTTTGAGAAAGCATTATATAAAGTTACTGAAGATTGTGTTTAAAATTAAAAGATAGATCCTCTGAATAACTGGTGAAGGATAGCATTCATAGCCCACTTTGCTTTTTCTTCAGTGGTACAATAGTTTTTGTGCAGTTGCTGTTTCTAATTTTGGCTTCCTTAATTTGAGATTTATCATTTTAAAATTAGGATGACAATCTTCATTTTTTTTATATTAAACACTAATACTAATATAGTAACAAGTTTAGAACATTATACTGTCATGGTGGAGCACAAGTCTTCTAACACACAGTTGAAGAAATTCAGGAAAGCTATTAGTATGCTACTTAGGTGAAATTGTCATTTATCCTTACAGCTTGATGACTTTGATTATTGTTTTATTTCTGGAGAAATTAACTTACATTACTTTCTTCATGGCATGTTTTCTTTATCGTTGTGGTTTTTTAGTCTCAATCTAAAGAACTCTTGTGTATAAAAAACGACTGTTAAGTGATAAACAAAACAAACCAAATCAACATTGTGGGAGTGATTTGCCTTTAGTTTTACTTCCTAAACGTATTGAACGTGAATTTACTTTTCATTATCTGTTATAAATTTAGCAATAATGCTACCACAATTATCTTTAAGTAATTGAAGAATTTCTTTACTAATTCTGACATACTCATTTTGATACTCAGCTAAAATTTGTTTATTTACAATTATTCAAGTACAATTACATGTAAGGAAGTGGATTAAATGTAAAAGTCCTTGTGTATTTGATAGGTACACCGATTAATACTTTCCGTATGTCAGATACAGTACTTGAGATTATAGCTGACAACAACCATCTGAGCATTTTTTTTTTTTTTTATCATGAATAGAATTGAAAGAGCAGTGAATTTCTGCAAACAATATGAATACAGTGGACTGAGATGGATTGTTAGTTGTAGACGTTGAATGTACTGATTTAATTCCACTTCAAAATCATATCCCAATGTTTCCACCCGTTAACTCCATTTTATTTCTATCAAAACTTATTCTATGCTAAATGATTTGAAATTGACTTCTAAAAATTGTCTGTTAGGGTAGTTTCCTACAATTTTTCTCTGACCAATATCTCAGAAATTTCTAAGTAATCCTCATATATGAGAAAAAATGTTTGAGATAAACCAGAAAATGTACATGAAGCATTCAGATTTTATATTTGCAATTTTAAAATTTAGACAAAACCACAAAATTACTTACTTGTTGTATAGTTAAACCAACACTAAAAAAATATTTTTGAGACATTGAAAAATTTTGAAGTTCTTGATTTTTATTTATAAATGATACTTTTAGGATTACTAGGTACAGAATATTTCTTCAGGCTGCAACAATTTAAATTATAGTCATTATTTTTCAAGGAAAATATTAATTTAAAATCTATTTTGAAAATTAGAAAAATTTGTAAATCCTTAAAATGGTATTATCTTTTAGCTATGGCACAAAATAGTTTTAAATGTTTCCAATTTCAAAGGCAGTTAATTTACAAGTCTTTTTAAACAGATTATGTTTAATTTTGAACAAGTAATAAAAATTATCAGTGTTTAAAATCGTAGTGTATTTTTTTTTAATTACAATGACAAAAATATTGATTTTTTAAGATTTATTATTATTCAGTAAAAGTAAAAATTCTAAAACTCTAACTACTTTTGATTTGATTTTTTAAGAAGTCTCAAATTGAAATTTAAAAAAGATATCATTTCTTGTGAACTAACTATTTGAATACATTTCATTGTATTGATGATTTAAAGTCTAACTTGCTTAACTACTTAATTGGATGAGAAAATTTCTAGTCTTCATAGTTGATCTTTTGAAATGTCATTAGAAAAATAACTTTATTTGTATTGAAATTTATATTATATACAAAATGAGATTTTATTTTCATACAAAAATGTAATAGCATGGCGTTATATTCATTATTTTTAATTAAAATAAAGCATTAGATCAAAGTTCTAAAAAGAAGCACTTTGTGAGTATGCTGTAACTTCCCACAGAATGTTTTATTAAGGTGAATGATTTGCTCTGTAAATGCTAAGTTTGTCAAATATTGATTTTTCAAGCAACTGTTTGAATTTAATTATTTTTTATAAATATTACCATTTGTCAAGATTTTAAGAATTTTTACTCAGAAGTATAAAATTGTTGAAATTTAATTTAAAAATTGCATCCATATATATATATTTTAAATACAGGACATAAATTTCAGGACACTATTTTTTTACCCATGCAAAAATAGCAAACAAATTTGTTTACATTTTACACAATTTGAGGCAACTTTAATAAAGAAAATTATAAATATGGTGTATCGACACCATTTTGATTGAAATTTACTGATAATTATGTATAACTAATATTGAAAAGTTTTAGACAAAATTTTAGAGTGGGATTACTTTTTGTCAAAATTATTAATTTGCCTTTTTGTTATTCTTAGTTTTCTTCAAAGTTCTGTAGTCAAACCTTCTCTAACAATTACCTCAGCAAACTCAACTAATTTGATTCACAAATTAAGTACAATTATAATATTTATACATTAAAGAATTTGAGCTCACTACTTACAAATATTTAAATAAAATAAATCAGCCACACTATCACATCCATTACATACAGGAAAAAAAAAAAAATAGATAAATGTTTTAATGTTAAATTTTGGAATGATTTTTTTAGGGTTAAATCCTATTATATTTTAAATAATTTCTAGTATTGTAATGGGTATTGAATGAAACTTTACAGCATATGTTTGAAAAAACTTCAAAGAAATGTTATCAGGAAATTAAAATAGTCTTTGATAATTATTGTCACTGATATCAAAGGAATTGCAAATCTATTTTCCAAATGAAGTTTTAAACTAGAGTTTATTAAAAAGTATTTTTTGTATTAAAACAAACATACTAGAATAATTCTATTTATGTAGTACATAATATAACATTTAGAAAATATTTATTTATATTCTAACATTACTACATATTTTTTCTATTAATAGTTTGAAAATATTTGAATTATATATTTTTATTATTTAAAAATAGGTCTGATTTCTAACTTAAGAATGATCTCATCCTGAATTCTTTATCAGTTAAAATCTTGAGAGATAATGACCTTTTGACACTACTTTTTTTCAAAAGAGAAACTATATGAGATACAAACTTTGTAGCAAAATTAAAAATCGTCAAAAACCTTGAATTTACAAGTCAATTTTGAAGTAATTTGAGCAATAATTATTTCCAATGAAAAATAACAAAAATAATTTACATTTTAATTATATAAAAAAATTAAACATTTTTTAAATAATTATTAAAATGTAAATAATTTTTGTTATTATCTTATTACTTTTATAAAAATGAATGACAGCTTAAAATTAGTATAAATTTTCTGCAAAAGAATGACTTTTGATTTGCAGACAACTTCGATAAATACAAATTTAAAATATATTAAATTCATATTTTACTTTATAATTTAACGTGTTTTAAATGTATTTTTTAAAACAATAACAAATAATGTTTTAGGAAAAATAAATTTATTCAAAGAATACTTAACACTGAAAAATATAGAAAATTCACAAAAATATAATAATCAGAACAGTAAATAAATTGAATATTGAAAGATAGCTTAATAACATGCTGAGAGCTATATACCAAGGCAATATATGTATATAAATGTATCTTTAATATTCAAATAAAAATGTTTATTATTGAATAAAAAATTGTGTGAAAATAGACCACATCATAAATTAATACAAAATAAAAGTTATAATCATTACAACAAAATTAAGTAAAAAAAATATAAAACACTTATTTTAACATAAACTCTATAAAATCACATTATTTCATAATTTTAGTGTAATGTTTCCTTATTTAATAATGAAAAAAAGTATTTTACAATATCAAAAATATCATGCAAAAAGAACTAATCATACTTTTAAAATGAAATTTGTATAGCAGCTTTAAATATAAAAATTATTTCAACAAACTTCATTATATAATACATGCTTAGACACAAACACAGGTGCAATTTATATTTAATATTACAATTAATAATTAAGTATTTTATAATGCACTGTTCCTTATATCCTATTCATAAAAAAAGAGGAAACATATAATTTAAAAACAAAAAAACAATTAAAAATATTTCACAAGTAATTATAAATAAATGTCTAAGACTGTTACAATTTACAAAATTACATTTTGATCAGTGATTAAATAAATTTATTAAATAAATTCAATATTAATAAATAAGAAATGAATTAAATTGAAAATTCATTCAGTTTTAAATAGATTTTTAGTTAAATTATTTTTACAAGTTTAACAATTTTTATCAACATCAATTTTGTGAGAAAATAAATAAAATTTGAGAATCATAAACATGTCATTAAACACTTAAAATAACTTTATGATCATTAGATTTTTCATGATTGATATACTTGATTTATAGTAGAGAAATAACCAATTTAAGCTTATAGTATATAAACACTTTACACAAAGTTATAATCACATTTTTTAGAAACATTTTATGAAATTGAGATTGGTTTTTATTTAAGTATTGTTATGGAATCTTATATCAGAAAAAATATCTAAAATCACAATTTTAATCTTCCAAGATAACGATTTCTCCAAGATCCTAGATATAAATAACCATTATGTTCGAGCACTTCAGATATATGTGTAACGCTGCCAGAGGGAGCGTGCAAACTTTGCACAATTTTTCCAGCATCATTAAATTCTAGAATCATTCCATAACTTGGCAAATAATCAGCTACTATACGACCAGTTTGAAGCTAGAAGAAATCATTAAAGATAAAATGAAAAATGCCAGCAAATATGCATTTTCAAAGTATGTTCATAAGAGAAATTTTTTAAGAGAAATATTGTAATTATGACATTATTAATACAAAACGGAAAAAAACTAATTAGGAGAAATATAAAATAGGAAAACTGACATAATCATTAATGTTTAGTTAAGCATTTCCTAAAAAAAATTAAAAAAAGAGAAAATCTGGGATAAAATTATTGAAATTTTTTCTAAATAAAAAATAGTAACAAAAACAGGAAGGACATCAATAAATAAGGAAAAAATATCAGATATTTTTCCAAATTATTAAGAATTTTAATTCAAAATCTAGATACCGAAATTTTAATTTTTTGAAAATAGTTAATACTTTAACAAAAGATTACATAAAAATTTTAAACTAAAGTAAAAATAATTCACTATTATATTTGATATTGTATTGTTGTAATTTACAAGTGCTCCATTAATGGAAAACTTACATTGATTGTTTTGTAATTGGACAAAAATTTTAATGACTATCTTACACTTTTTTAAGACAAATTAAATTTGGATTTAGCAATGAAGTAGGTTTTTAAATCTAAGTGAATAAGGAAAAAATAAGTGGTTAGATCATTTAAACATATTAAGGTAAAACAATATCACACAATAGAATTGCAAAAATTTAATTTTCTCAGTAATTACATTTTATTATCTGTCATATATAAAGGTATAAGTAGAAATAAAATAGAGAAACTTTTAGATATTTGAAATATATGACGAAAATCTTAAAAAAATTTCTAATCAAAAATTGTGAAAAAACAAATTTTCATCTTTTAAAAAAATTTATTGTTAAATACATAAATGAATATAAATCAGCAGTCAATTGCCAACTAAAATTACAAAGTTTAGATGTTTTATATTTCTTTAAAGATCTGTTTTCTTTTTATTCAATTTACTTTTATTATATATTACCAACAATATTTGTATATATAAAATAATTAAATATAAGTATATACATATGCTTTATCACAAATTAAATTTTGTAAGAAGCAAATGACATTTATTCAAAATATTCATGTTTAACAATACTTGAATAAAATTAAACATTTTAAAAATATTTTAAGGTAAAGTAGAATAGAATGTAAAATGAAATTTCATTCCCCCCAATTTAAATCTGTGAGTCAAGGCCACCTATTTGAAGATTATAACTTGATTCTAAAATATTTAAACAAAAGTCATAAATAAAATTAATATCATTCTTCATTTTGCATATTCAAACTATTAATTTTCAATGCAATACAGTGGAAAAATGTGATGTAGAAATGAGTATACACAATGTTATTTGATGTGTATACAATGATGGAATCTCAATACAGTAATTGCATGTTTTTTCCTTTGAATTTGTTGTATAAAAGTTTTGAATTAAATTTGGAAAAATATAAATGACATTTCTGACATAGTAAGTTAAACATCAAAATAACAGTTAATGTTCTGAAACTTAATTTCAAAATCGTTTATCACTTTTTACTTTAGGTAAAATAAATATATACAAGATATGGTCCTGCTTAATTCTTTAAAATGATGAAATATAACTATAAATTACCTACTTTGAGGGATTCATTCTTTGATATATGTAATAAAATATAGTTTTTAAAGTCATTTTTGAAATATTTTCAAGATCTTATGTATAATTTATTTTTGAGTTATGATTCCATTTTTGTTTTTCATAAATAAAACGTCACATATTACTACACAGATTAAACATTTTGTGACAATGAAATTCATGGCAATATCACAATTTAATTTAGAGCAGTTTATGCTAATGCAGCATTTCTGTGCAATTTTTAAGTTATTCTCCACAAATGTAGAACTCACATTAGAACTCTCTTATAAAAAAATATTATGTATAAAAATTTATACATTTGCACAAGAAACTAAAAAAGGATTTATAAAATATATCAAACTACATAGTGAATATATATTTCATAAGATATTAAGTTGAATAATTAAGTTCAAGATAGGATGAGTAAATTACAATTCAGTGGCTCTTTATCGGGTTTAAGTGAGTAAATATATTAAGAAAACTTTCAATTTAAATAAAAATCTAATAAATTGATATACAATGATTATATTAATTTTAAATAAAAAGAAGCTTGAAATGTATATATTTATAAAAATCCTCAAAGTTATTATCAAATATGAAAAATAATTTGGAAATAAATATCAAAAACAAGTTTATTAAATTAATTCACCTTGATTATATAAAACGATCAAAAGAAAAAGTATCAATGCAATAATACACATTGTTTTGAAAATTTAACTTTATTCTGACAATGCAATTAGTTAAGGAACAGAAATTTGAACTTTGATATTAATCTCTTCTTATCTTCTCAAATAATTATAAAAATACTAAATTAATCTCCATTTAAATTGCATAAAAAATATAAAAAAAAAAAAACATGTAAAAGAAAGAATATAGAGACTAAATAAATAAATACAGTAACTTTAGTAGGTAAATTAAAATAAACACCATAGTAATGATAAATCTTTTATTTTTTATTACGTTTTATATTTTTTTTAAATTTTTTTATTACTTCATACTATATTTTATTACTTCATGAGGTGATTTATAAGAATCGTAAAAATAATGGTGTAATCATAAAACATAAGAAGTATTTTGATTATTACCTCAAAAGCAGTTTCTTTAGCCCAATTATACGGCAACAATGTCATGATAGCAGATATAGGTGTAGCCAATATTCTGTGGGCAAAAAGTATTGCTTTACGTACGAGAGGTTGAGTTGCTAATTTATCCAACAAAGTCATAGATTCTAAAGTACGGCCAGTTGCAATTCCAACCCAGTAGTTTCCACGCTTACTACGAGAAATATTATCAGGTTCACCAGGCAAAACAAGAGGAAGTTCCTCCTTTAATCCTTTCTTCTCCCCCCGTAGGAAATATCTAGAATAAAAATAAGTTGGAATAAATTTACAATGGACTAGAGCATACAATATCAATTATGATATATTTATGTTACTTACTTAAATACTTTTTTTGTGTTTCCTTCAGAAATAAGTAATGCAGATCCATCATGAGTTACTTCAACTCCATTAGGGAATGACAAATCTTGAAGAACCACACTTACTTTTTTTGTTTTCAGATCATACTTTAAAAGCCTTTAAGAAATAAATAAATAACAGACAGTGTACATTTCTTTTAAATCATTAAAGTCACATAACTTAACTTTTTTCATTTAATAGTTATATTCCAATGCACATTACATTTTACTCACAATGTTTTTATATAAAGATTTGAAACTTTTTAATTCTTAGTAATTATTAATATCAATAATTAAACATTAATAATAATACTTAAAATATAATTTCAAGCTAATAATAATAAACTACAGAAAAGAATAACATTGGCAAAACAGTTCTTGTCAATCCGGCTCTCTTTTAGAAATCTTTATTCCACTCTATTCCTAGCAATAGACCACCATCATTTCATAGGTCTTCTTCTAGATCTTCCACAGAAAGGAATTGGATTAAAAAATTTAACAGTTGTTCTCTATGCACTCAATTTCAGAAATGGCCAGCCTATCTCATATTTTCTTCAGCTTTATGTATTTAATATAATGCTCCCTCTTTATATTTCAGACTTTTTCCTCTAGGTATTATTTTATCAAACAACAGTTTTTAGAATTTTTCTCTCAAAAATCGATATTTTTCCTTCCATCATCATTAAAGCTTATGTCTCTGAGGCTTAGATTGGTTTCTTTGTCACAGTCATTTTTTGCACATGAGGGCTAATTAGACAGGGACTTACAGTTTAAAATGGATTCTGAAGTACTACACACATCTAATCCCAAGTTAGGATTTAAACTTACAAACTGTTGAACTGAAGGCAAGAGAGCTAACCATTTGGCTACCAGCTCAGTATGTTTCTGAAGCATAAGTTAAAGCTGATCTATAAACACAAGGTGTTAATTTTTTGACAAAAACAAAATTTTTTGTTCTGTTTATAAGATGGCATATCAAGAAAGAATTTAAACTTAAAATATAATTTGCACACATATTTCTTTTGATGAATTCAGGATTAATATCATTTTGATTGTTGATGTCAGAACACAAGTAGGTAAAAAATTTTTAATTTAAAAGGGACAATCTCAAAATAATTAGGTGGATTTCCTTTTTCCTTGCAGGATATATATTTCAAGACCTGATCCTCAATTTCCCAGCTGTTATCTTTAACTCTACGAGGGCTTCTATCTCAGCTGCAGACCTTATTATAGTTACCTCATCAACATATGCAAGAATATGCACTGATTTAATAAATACTATACCCTTGTATTAATACCAGCATTTCTTACAAATTTTTTCAATGTAAAATTAAAATCCACATGCATTCATAGCAAATCTCAAAAGTTGTAAATCCCAATCTTCAATTGTACCAGAGAAAGTATTAGTTCACAAGCTTACTTAGCTTTACTGGAACATAAAATTCTAGAAGGGCTTAGTAACCCAGTTCTATCACTATCATAAACTGCCTAGAAGTCCACAAACAAATGGTGGGTTTCAATTGTGCAGAACATTTCCAGAATTTGCCTCAAATTAAAGATCTGATCAAATGTAGTTTATCCTTTCTTGAAACCACACTGATAATCACTAACAGTTTATAATAGACAAGTGATTAAATAAAATATTAGAGAAAATAATTTGTAACACACAATAAATTTATTCTCTCCTTTATGATTCTCAGTTCAATACATCCCCTTTTTTCAATATTGGATATAAAAGGTAAACAAGAAAGTTCTTGCCATTTTTAATGACCCACAGAAAGTGTAGTGTAGAAAGTAAGTCCTTGAAGTAATCACCATTGATATCCAGCACCTTTTGCTGTATTGTCTTCAACTGTGCAATCCTCTTGAAGTAAAACTTGTTGATTTTAGATGCAAAGAAGTCCTGGTGCAAGTCCACTTTATTGGTGAAGGATTTTTTACAAAGGTGATTGTCCAGGGATGGAAAGAGGTGGTAACCTGATGGTGCAAGGTCAAGTAAGTAAGGAGGATGGTACAAAATCTCCCACCCAAATCACTGTATGATATTCCTAGCAACCCTTGTGGCCTTACATTATCAGTCAAGAACAGTACATCCTTGTGACTAACCAATGGGGGCTCTTTCTGTTGCAATGCCTATTGCACACATTCCAACTAGCAGCTCATTGTGAACCACTTGACTAGTTCACCAGACACAAAACATAATCGTGTGTGGGTGCATAGATGATCTTGCACAGTATGGAGGTATCCTGGAGTGATAAAGCAGTGTTAGGAATACTTGGCAATATCACACAGGACCAACTTTTCATCATTGTTCAGCACTCTATTGAATATGGATGTGCTACAGTGGTGAGAAAGCAATGGTAAACAGGTTACCACTTGTTGCTTATGGACTTCCAACAGCATGTGAGGAACCTACTTGCTCAGCCTGTATTTCTTATCTAAGCAGATGAATTCTAACCATTTAGCTGGAAATGTTAAATTGTTCTGGCATGTTCACAACATGTTTGACTACTCTACTCCTCAATGGCCGCCTTCAAGGCTTCATCAGTCAAGGCCTGTGATTGTACACTTCAAATTTCATCACAGATTGGTTGGTTGGATTTTCTGGAGCAAGGTCCAAAAATGGAGATGCTTCACCAAAACTTCATCTCAGAAAAACAAATACCCAGAACTGAATTTGTGAAACTAATGCCTTGCAGTACATTCATACACAGCACTATCCCTAGACACTTGATATATCAGGAGACTTGATGCAGCAGTTGATAAGACCACTTTGAAGTTTTAAAACAAACATTTAATGAGCTCTTTTGACATGTCCATTTCTCTTCACTACTGTACAAGTTATAAATTAATGAATATGGGTGGTGGACCAGCTTTTATAACGACTGACGTTTCAACTCTTGACCAACCAGTGTCTCAACCATGTCATGCACTAACTTGCATACTTATTCTCATTTCATTTAAAGGTAATGCAAAAATGGCAAGAACTTTCTTGTTTATCTTGTAAAATACTTAGTTTCCTTTCAGAAGGAAAAAAATCTTTTCCCCAAATAGATAATGTAACTCCAAATAAACATTTTGTCCGATTTTTTCCCCAATACAGTAAGAAAAACTTCTGGTTTTGCTGTTTCATAATTTTTCAGTTAAGCTTTTGCAGATTGGAGTCTCAATTGTATGAAAATAAAAATATTGATTCTCAATAACATCAATCATAAAATCAAAATTATTTTATACAAATTCAAGGAAGAATTAATTACAGAATAAAAAAACAGATCATTAATTACAGGATATCTAATTTAAAAACAATTTGGGCCATGGAAACTTTAATACTTTTTAAATCTAAATTATACCAGCAATGAGGATCTGCTCAAATGGGAAACTAACTTCCTTTTTCCTATCACTCTAAAAAAGTGGATTGATGAAATTCTAGTGACTAATATCATTCCTAGGAAATATTTATTTGATGAAAGGCACACAGGAATTTTTAATGCAAAGGAACACAAAAATGAATACTTTTTGAATGATATTGGGCACAAAAATTGCCCAATATCATTTGGAAAAATGCTATAAATTATTAGATAATATTGTAACATTTTTTATTAGAATACAATAGCATTGTTGTGATATTTTTAAAATAACTTTTTTTGTGACAATATATATATATTAATTTAGATTAGCAGATTTAAACTTACCAAATTAGGCAATTTTATTTTATAAAAATATTTATAAATTGGATAATTAAAAATCTGATTTAGTCTACAAATTTTTTAATATCAATTTTTATATTTAGTTACATCCATTTTAATTGATATAATTGTCTCTTTTTAAAGGCACATTATGCTGTTAAAAAATTAATTTTAAATAAGACATTTTTTTAACAAATGAGTTATATATACTTTTTTGATTTATAAAATTAATGCTTTTTCAATAATTAAAATGAATTAGTCCCAAATATGTAAATATATATATATATATATATATATACATATTTATCATTAATACATAAATCCTAAAAAAAAGTTCTCACCTTCCAGATGTATCGTGTTCAAAAATACTGACAATAACATAACTTATATTCCATTTGGTTGATGATTGAGTAATATAGAGAGCTTGTTCCTCTTCATCAAAAGCAACACCATTTAAAAAGGTTAAAGGCAAATCATCAAGAATAGTTTTTGAAGATAAGATATTACTCTTTTTACCTTTAGAAAAAAATAATAGCTGATTTACATTCTTACATCATTGGTGTTATTTTATAATTAGTGTACTAAATATTGAAAAATATTTTTGTTCAATAGAATGGGTATAATCTTTCTTTCTAAAACATGATGAGCTGTTTTAGTTTATTTTTACTTTACACCCAATATAAATAGAGAGCCTATTCTAAGCAATACATATTTATATTGGGTATAATAATTTTTTTAGTAAATTAATAGATGAATAAATTATATCTATAAATACTAAATATTTTATATCAAATTTAATTACAAGAAATAGCAAACAATAGTGTAATGTGTGCACCATAACAAAAATTCAAGATAAATGTTGGATTATGACACTTTTTTTATATATTCGGTGCGTGTAAAAGTTCTATTCACTTTGATTACCTATAAAGAGAAAATAAATGCGAAATGAAAATTACCTATGATTGTGGTTAGTTCCCATTGCTATACATGACCTCTTGTTGCCTTTTAATAGAAGATCAAACCCATAACAATGGTAAAATTTTGAATCAAATGTCTTGAATGGCAATTTTTATAACATCAAAATCAAAGATTTTCAGACTGAACCATTGATTGATTTGTGGAGTTCAGAAGAATAGGGAGGTAGAGAGGATGGGATAAAACTCAACTGTGGTCCATTAATTTTTGGTAAGTGAAGACAATATGTGGCTTAGAGTGATCATGATGAAGGATAAAATTATAACAATAGATGAGACATGTTCATTTTGTTAATTTTAATGCGCTCAACTGTAGACAATAAAGGACAACACTGATGGTTTGGTTGAGGGGCAGCAGCCTCCAGTGAAGTTATTTACTACCTTCTCTTAATATAAAATTAACAAATATTGCGACATGTAGCAGCTGCAGCATATATTTTTTTCTTTTTAAATTCTTATTTATATAACAAACAATGTCTTATATCTCCTTCTCAATTTCCATAATACACCCTGAGATTTTTAATGATTGGGTGAGACAAAATTGTACTTATATGTTAAGCTTCCACATGTTTGATTAGGTGACAATTTCGGTCATTAAAACATCTGATATCAATTCTGTTGTTAATTTGCATATCCCAAAGTGAGTAGAACTTTAGTTAAAGAAATGTGGAAAAAATTAAAAACACAAACAATGAATATTTAACAATTATTCATTTTACAAATAAAAATACAGAAAAGTAATTATAGTTAAATTTTAATTTGCTTTAAAGTTTCTTCTATTTAATAACATATTAAATATTGCGTTAAAATCACATTTCAAATTTTGTCAGTTTAAATAATTGTCCTACAAAAAAACAGAGTCCTACTAAATATTGTTAATCAATAAGTTTTTATGCTATACATCTGTAAAATCACTTATATAAATTTACAAATTCACTTTAATAACTTTAATTTAAAGCATATAGAAGAAATTAAAGCACACTTAATTTTAAATTAAGTTGAAGAAAACAAAGATAGATTTAAAATCAAATTTCATCATAAGGAGTTAGTCTATATTTGTAGTCATCATAGGTTTCTATATTATTTAGTAAGCATGAAAGTACATTGTAGCAATGTAAATATGATTTTCTGTATTATTACTTAATACAAAGTTTTAAAATATACTAATTCTTAAACACAATGAATAATAAATTTGTAAATTTTTTATTGCTTAACAGTAAAAAGAATGTTTTAATTAAATTAAAATCTGAGAAGTTAGACTACAATTAAAAATACCAATTTTTAAAATAACTTTAAATGTAAAATTATAATATCTATATTTTAAGATGTTATGGTTTAAGAATTGTTTTAAAGAAATATAAACTGGAAAAAATGTCCTATTATGATATGAACATGAAAATAAACATTTATCTTGCGCCACCACATTTCATCAATCTCATTATAATGAAACCATTATGATCTATCTATTTGAATCTTTAATCCAAAATAGATATCTTTCACTGGCATCTTTTATAAACATTCACAATATATCTATGAAGTTTGGTACAATATTCCCTCAAAAGCTATTCAAGAGCACTTCTATGATTTGATTCCCACATAAATCCAACCTGCATTACATGCCAAAGTAGTAAGAGATTTGTGTATGTACATGTGTAAGTTTATATGTTCAATTTGATTTTATGTCCTCTTAAGTTTCAAATACTGTGAAGTAATACTGGAAATAAAAATAACTTCCTATTGAAAAGGCTACTGAAATCTAGGAAAAATAAAATAAGAAAATTAAGGATTAAAATAGTAATTCAAATTTAAAAGACATATTTTGTATTGTTTCTAGAATTATTTACTTCTAACATGTCACTGAATTGATGGATATGTACAAAAATTATTTTAAATTTTATATAAGTAATAGGTTTTTAAAAAAAGCCATTGGAAAATCTTAGATCAACTTTGTTCAAAATTATATTCTTAATTGCTTAAAAATTTTAGGTTATTATTACTCAAATCAATATAAAGAATTTATAACATTACTACACTGCTGGCCACCTAAATTGTAACATCAAGAAAGACAAGAGATATCACAAAAAAGATTATTTTGTAAATAAAATATTGACCAAGTATCAAATAAATAAATTTCTAGACTTTTTTGAGGTTTGGTTCCTGCCCAAATCAGTAGCCAGAGAAGTCGCCATTGTTGGAGATCACCGTTACCACACACCTCGGCATTGCTTCAGAGACTTTGTATGTGTACTAGGGGTACAGCAGACCAAGCAGCTTTCACACGTTGCCAAAGTAGATTTGAAGTGGTAGCTATGGATATAATCTGGCTCAATCATTGAGGAAACCCATATGTTTTCAATCAGCGAAAGATCCGGACAGCAAGCTGACCAGAGAAATATGTCAATCTGGTGATTGACGAGGAACATTTGAACAATGCATGGTCGGGCATTATCCTGTTGAAATATGGCTGTGGGCATATTCTGAAGATAAGGACAACTGGCTCCAACACCTCGGAGATGTAACACTGGAAGTTTAAAGTACGGAAGTGCGAGAGTGATATTAAATTCTGTCCCATACTGTAATACCTGAAGCAGGACCAGTGTGGTGATGCACAATGCAACTGTTCAGCATTCTCTCTCCACAGTATCTCCAGACTTCAATGCAACCATCATAGTGTTGCAGACAGAAGCATGACTTGTCAGTAAAGACAATTTCCTTCTATTCTGCCATCCACATCCTTCTTTCATTGCACCATTGGCAGCAGAGACATCTGCGGTGAAAGCAATGGATGTCTTGAGGACAGATCACTTTACCATAAACAGCGTCTAATGATACGCAGACACTGAATGATGTGATACAGACTGAATGTGCTATGGTACAGATTGTGGCTGACAATGCCACTGCCATTTGCACAATTTGTCATCACGTGAAGTGGTGCACTGAGGTGGATGCGATCAGACATGTCAATCCATCATACCCTCCTGCATCCAACAATCACATATCCGTGTTACAGTTTTTTCATTTTGTATAACACAACTACTGATTTCCCAGAAAGATACTCCACAGTATTGGAAGACCACTATCCTTCCTCTGTCAAACTCAGATACTTGATCAAAAAATGGATTGCTGTTTTCTACAAGGCATAATTGATTTTTTAAAAAAAAAAAAAAAAAAAAAAAAAAAAAAAAAAAATACACAAGAGAAACACAGTTAACGAACTTGAAATTGTCGAAATTTCTAAGTCTTAAACAGTGCTTTGAAGTGGCACCAGAGGTGTGTGTGATATGCGTCTGCACTGAAATTCTAATCATTTGCATATCTCACACCCGCTAATGCATGTTGTAAATTTCATGTTATTTGCATGTTCGTTTCAGGTGTTGGCCAACAATGTATTACAAGGTGTAAAATGAAAGTATATATATATACCTTTATCATCCATCTTATAATATGAACAAAATAAATTCTTTATAGTAATCTGTGTAATATTAAGAATCTCAATTTTTTTTTATTTTTCTTTTGTCAAAAATAAAGCCCTGTGGTGCACTAGTAGTACTTGACTCTTCCAATATACAGGTCCAAGGTTTTATTCTCAAGCAAGGTAAGGCCGACCCAGTCTTTCATATCTTCAGTGGATTATTAAAGCTGAGTACTAAGCATGCTTAGGAATCAGAAACTGGGGATTTGGTGTTAGGCTAACCACTTGACAGGGACATCATAAGCTTTGCACCCAAGAGTCCTCAATCAAGAAAACTGATAAGGCCATTATAGGTCTTGGCTCTCCCCATGGGTGTCATATCACAAAATTTAATTTTGTTCAGTCAAAATATTTTTTTTAAAGTTGGTTGGTTGGTTGGGTTGGGTTTTGTGGCGCAAGGTCCAAAAGAGGACAAGCTGCGCCAGATTTTTTTTTTTTTTTTTTTTTTTTTTTTAAAGAAATGCAAGTAAAATAAAATGTCTGACAAAAAATATTATAAAAAGTACCAATACTTTCCCCTTTGAACTACAATTTTCTTTAAATTAAAGAATTTATTATAACCACAAATATATATAAAGTAAAAATTTCTAAACTACTATTATAGGGATTCATTTTAATAGAAAATTTTGAGACACATTTTATTTATATAGGAACTTTAAGTTGAATGCCTAAACTTAAGTTTCAATTTGCAAGTAACTCTTTAAAAAAAAAAAAAAAAAAAAAAAAAAAGTATTGGATAAGTTTAGCAAATTATCGAAATTAATTTTTATTTACTGTCCCAAATTTAAACAAAACATTAATATTACTTAATCATGTCTGGCAACTTCATATTAAAAAAGGAATATTTATTACTTAATATAATTACTAGTGACTATTTCTCATAATTATCAATAATTAAAGCTTAAAGAAACACATATACAAATATTATATATTAAAATAACTACATACAAATAGTGTACCATACAGCCATGAATTATAATTTTTCTCAAATGCTTCCATCTCCGAATAAAAAAATAAAATCCTCATTTTTCAATAACTGTAACTCTTTATTTAAATGATAAATTTTGATTAAATATATCAAGGAAACTTTTCTTCAATACATTAAAAATAAGGAAGCTTTTCCATAAAAACTTCACAGTTAAAAATTGCAAATTTATCACTTTTCAAAAAAGGATATTGAACATTAAGTGACCACAGTACTTTATTTCAATAGGATTTATATTATATAATCAATGCTTTATAATCATGTTTAATTCTTCAGTACAAAATTGAAAAATACACTATATACAACAATATATTAGCTTCTTTAAAACTTCAACAGATTTTTTTTTAAGAATATGATTTACGAAAAAAAAGTATTCTGATATTTTCATCAACATTGGAAATCTATTAACCTATTTAAGTAAAACATGGATTTACTTATAGAAACAAAACATGCATGAAAACTACATTGATATTGGAAACTACAATCCACTTCATTTTTTGTTCATTTTTTTTTCAAAGCATATAGAAGAAATAAGTGAAACACTAAATTTTAAATTAAGTTTAAATTCAGTTGTTAAGCATGATACACAAGATGGTGCAATTAATTTTATGCATGTTTAAAACCATGGTGTTGCTTCTTGAAACTTTTTAAAACTTTCATAATATGATAATCTCTATAATTATACCTTATTACAGCTTAATTTTCATTATATTAACATATATTAAAAAAATAAGAATTTCATTATATAAAATACAAATAATACAATATATACAATATAAATTTTATGCTTAAAATTCATAACATTTTGAAAATTTTTAAAAACCTTTAAGTTTGAAAATCATGTCTCAATTTTTTTAAGTAATTTTATTAAAATAATCATAGATGGTTTGATTAGTATATTTCATGCTCAACGGTCATTTTTTTTTACACGGGGCCTAATTAGACCAGGATCTACTGTTCAAAAAAAAAAAAAAAAATCCTAACCAATATAAGCATCCATACCCAAATTAAGAATTCAACCAATGAATTATTCGACTGAAGACGAGAGCACTAACCATTTAGCAGCTAGTTTTGGCCAGATAGATTGTAGTTTTGCTGAAGAAGGGTCAAGTAAAGGAGATTTCATATTAGGATTATGTTAATTGTATTCAGCACTTTTTATGGTAATGGTGAATAAAAATTTACACTAACCACATCAGTATGCATGAATACTAATATAAAAAAATATAAACATGTCCTTTTATAAATTAGATCTGTATTTTTTAATGATAAAACAGTTTTGCAAACATTGTTAATTGTGATTACCCATGAAATTTCATAACAACAGTATGTTTTAAGGTTGATAAATAAAAAGCACTTTACATTAAAAGAAAATGATAAATTAAAATTTTCAATTTGTATTAAATTTTTTTTTCATTTTAAAATAGTTCCAAAATAGTTAGAAAACAAGGGGAACATTTTTTTATACCTACATATCTCTTGTAGATCAAATGTAGTAAATAAGTTTTAAAATAACATTAAATAATGGAATATCATACCAGTTTTTATATCAATAGAAAAAAGGCCATGATAAGCATCAACCACATACAAACGGCCAGATTTGCTGAAAGTCATTCCTAATGGGCGACCACATTTGTGTTCTTCATGCTGCCCAGCTAAATATCAGGAATATTAGAAAAATCAATTTTAAATTCTTGAAAATATAAAACAGTTACATTTAAGAAAATAGTAATGAAAGTTTTTAGAAACACAACACAACTCACTTAACACATATAAACAGCTAATTTAAAAAATAAAATACTAGAATCAAAACTATAGAAATTGACCCATAAATTCATTTTCTATTAGTTTAATAACCAAATTGTAAATTCTGTTTGATGTATAGTAATGATGTTGATAATTCATAATTAATTTTTATGTTCGGATTATGCCCTTAAACAATATAACTAAGAACTGTACACTGGGTTTTCTTTCAATGATCTATTTTGCCACTATAGCTCATTATTTTAGACTGTTTTTAACTGTACATTCAGTTTTTGTACACAAGGGCTAATACATTCTCAATCTATCTTTTAAAAAGGACTTTGAATTAATATAAAATAATATTTCACAAATAGTTTGATTTGTTTATAGCTCAGTGGTCACCTTTTGTACACCAGGTATAATTAATCTAAAATTTACAATTTAAAGATTTTAAACCATTCTAAATATTCAAGTTCATGGTGAGAATCCAATCTACAGCCTGGTGAACTCAGGACCAGAATATTAATCACTCACCTGGCAGTTTGGCCATTTCCAAGATGGATATTAAAACTTGGAACAAAAATTGATAAACATTTGAAATATTCATTTAAAAATGTTTGATCACATGTTCTTGATTTCATCATGGAACAGTACTTATTATTTGTTATTGTCAAACAATTCATTTTATTTAAGCAAATCTTGAAAATATGATAAATTTTCAATGGAATTTAAGTCTACAATTAATTGATTATATTACCATTAATGAATTACAAGGTAAATCAAGTACTTTTATTTTATTTTCTTGCATAAAAGTCTGAACTTATTTTGAATTAATACAAGAGACAAAGTCATGTTGAGAGAGAGAAATGTTGTTCCATCAAATATATCTATGTATGGAACAATCTTACTGCAAAATATTTCTATGTATTTAACAGAGCTCAACATTTAAAGAGGAACTAAACCTCTAGTTCCATTTGTTGAGAAAACTCAAAAAATCTGTTAATACAGTTGTTTTATAGCTGTTAGATATGATCTGGTTGCAGAGCTTCACCATCATTTTGACTAACAATTAATTTATATACCTGCACAAATAAATGTGTTTCATCACTGAAAATAACCTTCTGTAATTAACAATCCATAACTAGCATTTTTTGGCTCATTTTAAATTTTTCATTATTTTTTTGAATTAGAAATTATTTCCTCATTAGTCTTGTTGCCTTACAATGAACTTCTAGGACATTTTTTCATACAGTTGAGGTACTCACTTCAATACTACAACCCAATAAATTCTTTCATTTATTCAAAAGTCTATGCTTTTCTTGAATTTATTTTTCTATTCCTTATTAGAATTTCATTCACTTTTGAATCAGTTTTTCACTTGTGACCACACTTTTACATATTTATTATCCTCTATTTCTTGAGATAATAATAAAAAATCTTGAAAGGTTTTTATAAATTTTGAAAAAATTTATTTGTTTACACCAATTGCTGTATCTATATCTCTCAGTCATCAAAGTATATTCATTGTAATTATTTTATAATGCTTCCTCTATGTAATATCCTGGCACAGCTTGTCCTTTTTGGACCTTGCGCCATAAAACCCAACCAACCACTATGTAACATCTATCTTTAAAAAACAAAAGTAACATGCTACACAGAACACAAAATTATAATTACCAGCTGTCACACTGAAAATCTCATAACCGATACAATAAAACCAATCAAATGAGTAAATTATAGTCAAGGTTAGTTCATCATAATACTTTTATGCAGATAAAACCAGTTTGAGGCAATTCAGGAAAACACAACCACATACTAACTGACAAAAAAAAAACATGCTTATTCCAAATAATTCAAACAGTAAAGTAGCAAATTTTCACATTCCTAAACAATGGTTTCTTTCTCAATCATATACATTAAATTATATATATATATATATATATATATATATATATATATATAAAATCTTAAATTCACACTCTCTTTAAACCATATTAATTTATGGATTATTAAATTTCAGTATCAGTATATTGTCTTTTTATTTAAAATTTTTTGACTTTGAAGTTTATGCTCTGAATAAAATACAATTTAAATATTTGTTATATTATAAATAACAATTTATTTTAACTCAAAAAAAAAAAAAAAAAAAAAAAAATTCCTGTTTGTAAAAAATGAAGAATCACAGTTAACTCTTTTATTTTGAAGAATAATTTTTAATGTTATTCAAATAAGTTTAACAAATTGTGATAACAAGTATATAAGTAAGAAGAGATGTAGTGGTTAAACACATAAAGGTTATTTTCATAATTAGTTATGATTATTTAGCAATACTTTATCATTTAAGTCAAAGGTAAAATGAGATTCAAATAAAATTTATTTATAATAATGGTGAGTTCATTTTTAAAACTTAGTCCAATCCTTTATTATAGCCAATCAATTCATATCTGATCATGTGATAATTTATCATTCTTACAACACTTTAAAATTACTGTGATGACAACCGTTTAAAATTATTTCACAGTAATTATGTCAAGAAATTACTGTGAAATAATTATAACCAAGATTCCTTATTAAAATGTTTTCCATTAAAAAGAGACAAATTAATTAATGAATAAAGTGGATTTAAAACAATTTTAACTACAAAAAGTAATCTCCATTCAAAATCAAGCAAGTTAAAATTGAGCTTCTTTCAAACTTTTCCATAAGATAATAATAGAGAGAGATATAATTAACTAAAAGAAGTGAATATTTATCTACCATATTTTACAATATATAACCCATCATGGATAATCTGATAAAAAACATTCTCCCTCAGAAAAGCTTAAAGTACAGTTTTGAAAGGAACGCTGCTTATGCTTCATAAAATAAATAACAGGTGGTACCATAACAGGGTTGACTTATTTTGGCTATAATTAGCTTTGTCCAATTAGATCCAAGTACAAATTCAGTTGCTCAGAAAGATATTACAGTTGTAATTCATTAACGTCATTTCGCATGCAAGTGAGCTGTTTCGTTCTGAAAACATTCAATTTTGTACATTGTCAAATGGAATCGAAAATGCTTAAGTTACACACCAGATTTTAAATTAAAAGCTATAGGGAAGGCAAATAAAAAAAAATAGTGACAAACATGTTAATGTAAATTGAAAAACAAAGCATGTGTGGTACAAAAGAAAAATGCATCCTATGTGCAGCTCAGAAATAATCCATTTCTTTCATTTAAATATTAATAAAACAAATATATTTTAATTGGAAATATGTCTAGCCTCATTTTAAAAGTTAAATAAAAACTAAAAATCAATACATTTTACTAGAATCTTTTTGGAATTATAGCTCTTGATTGATTATGTGCTGTCATTTCAGTTTATTGCATTTTGCCATGAAGTGCATCCAAACAAATCTTTTTCATAAATGTTTTTTCTGTACAATTTATTATATTTTTTTGCATACTGTGTATTTTTTATTTTATGTGACACACACATTATCAGCAGTATATATTTTCGACAATTCGCTGAAGAAATTATGTACCAGAAAAATTATATGCTATAAATATATGCTGCTGCAAGCTATGAGATGTTTCTTTTCCCTTTAATTTAAAAATAAGGTCTTTCTTATTATATGAAACTGCAGATTATATACAGAAAAATATGGTAGATGAATTTATTTGACACAAGATAAAATTTTTCTATGAGAAATTTTAAAAAATAGCTTATGATATCTTGCTAAAAAGTCCTGAGGCTGTTCAATTACAATATTTTCTAAAACAAGGAATTAATTCTTTAAGAATAAATAAGAATAATCACAAATAATAAAAAGGAATGATATTTGTGAGAGTCAATCTTACTCACAAATAGAAGATATTGAATACAGTAAACTTTTTGAAGTCTTTGAGCAGCTAATTCATAATCAATAGGGTTTTGATTTGAATAAAAATTGTTTATAATTTTAATTTTTCAAAATTAAACTGTGGAAAACAAAATGGAAAAAAAATCTAAAATTATTTCCACTTTTAAAAATTGATTTTTCTTACTCGAAAACTAAACCACTCAGATGGGAGAAGTATAATTGATTAAATATAGAAATAAATATAATGTTAATAATTTATAAGAAATCTTAATTTGGCACCAAATTTAAACAAATTGAGATAAAGATATAAAATAAGGGAAGAATTAAATATTATAGCATTACAACTATAACATCGTTTAAAATTTGCCGATTAATAAACAGTTTTAACACAACTTATGAATTGCTTAATAATTCAATGAATTACTTAAACCCCTAATATTTTAAATAGTTTTTTTTAAGTAACAGGAATGGAAACAAGACATAGTTTTAATAACTTTCATTTAAATATATTTTAATAAGGTGCTAATTTTATTGGCATCTCATTTAATATTTTACACAGTATTTTTAAAATTATCAGTTATTTTTGTTTAGAAGGCAGATTTTATAATCAGTTTATAATTTTTAATATTCAACCTCATTTTCACAAAGATGCCTTTTTAAAATAGAATTTTTCTATTTAGATATAAAAGTCTAGTTTTTCAGAACATCTTAAAATATAAGCTTGACTTATCTCAAACAATTCTAATGAAATTTTTTAATAAAATTTGGAGCATACCACAAGCTTCGCCTGTACGAGCAACATCAATTATTTTTGGTGATGAAACTTCAACAATTCTACCATCGCCAAGCCCTGTGTATATTTTGCCTGCATAGAAAAAGATACTAAATAATCTGTTTTAATTACATAAAAACAAGATGATACAATTAGCTTAAGAGCTCAACACAAAAATAACATTAAAATTAAATGTTGCATTTTCAAGATTTTTCCATTTATATTAATAATCATTTTTCAATTATATAAATTTTTTTTCAAAATGTGAAGGAAATACAGAACAGTTTACTAATATTTTCTCGATAAACAAAGAGATAAAAATTATATTTGTAATTTATATGGTGCTAAATTGCATCATTAAACTAAGTATATTTTTTTTTTCACAAATATGGTCATTGGGATAAAATATGAGTACCATACATATACATATATACACACACATAAATGAATGAATGTATAATTTTGAAATCTCTAAATTCCATATATATTAAATTTAAAAAAGATTTTTTAAATGGTATAAAAAAGTATATTTGGTAAAATATTTTTTAATTAAAATACTGTTAACATCTCTAAGAACTAAGCTTCTATTATTTAATTTTCAGTTGCTTAAATTAAAGTGTTTGTTAAAATGTAAATAAATCACAAAAGAGGGAAATGTATGATGAATTGTGCAATTCTCAAATATACATAAAGGACTTGTTCAGATCAATAAAACCTGAAATAAATGCAAATGAATTGTGAAATATCAAAATGTATGAATTGATACAATAAATTAATCAGAACTTTTTTTATACTGTTTGCCAGTAAAAATTATTTCTCCCTCATAAAAAAATCTACAATTATTTATAAGTGAAAAAATGAAAATTTCTGCAATAAATTTGAATTTCTGGAATACAAAAGTAAAAAGCAAATCAAGAAAATCGGAAAAGTTATCAATTGATGATGTCAATTATATTAAGTCCTTACGCTCAAACCAAAGAAAAGCACATATAATTTGCCTTGATCAATAATTACCATCTACAGCCTCAAATCAAAACATCTATTTTATCATTAGAGCAAAATTTAGAATTTATCACTAAAGAAGTAACTTTTGTTCAACTATTAAACATGCTAGCATCATTTTCATTCCAAAATAAAAGATTAAAAAGAAGAGAACTTTTAATACTATTAAAGAGCAACCATCATTGCTTTAAGGGGATAAGTTTGTAACATACATATGGAGTACTCAATCTTGTTTCTAGTTTTCTTTCCTACTATTCATTTTTGACAATAAATATTCTGGAGCCTCCAGGCATAAAATTTTCAGGCTTTAATCCCCGTTTATAAATTACAATTCATATCCTTATTAAATGTTTGTAAGCTTGATATAGCCTGTTTATAATATCATGTAGAAAAAGAATTGAAAAACACTTAAAACATCAAAATCAGAGAAAATACACATTAAATGTTGAAGCTATAAAAATATCAGAAAATAACAAAACAAAAACACCTATGAAAATATACAATTATTAATTCCTGTTTCAGTTGGGTTGATTTGTCTCTCATTGAACATTTTTTGCAAGCAAGACCTACCGTTTTAAAGTTTATTCTAAATCCCTACCAATATCCAAGCCCATGAGCAAATTGAAATTATGAACTGTTGAACTAAAAATAAACACTAACCACTCAACTGCTAGCTTGACATTAACTCCTGGAATAATAATACAATGGTAAAAGGATAAAATTCATACAAATGGAAACTATAATACTTTTGGATTATTCAGAGTTCAATACAGATACTGAAGTGGTGAAACCATTAGCACCATATTTAATTCATTTTTTTTATTTAAGATCTACAGCCTCAAATCTATCTAGATATAATGAATTATATCTAGACAGAATTTTATACTATTAATTTTATAGAAAACATAAAATGCACTTCTTTTGCTTTATAAGAATAATGATGTATTTACATCAGTTATATTTCACATGGTACTCAATATATAAATTGAAGTCCTTCATCTAGATTCAGTAAATTTGGCTACTTTAAAAAGTACTTTTTGTATATTAAAATATCAAAAATATGTATACAAGTTGTAAAAGAAATTGTTTTATGAATCAACATAAATGGTATGAAATGAAAGTTAGGAATATAAATCTTTCACAGTATTTAACATCAATTTGAAACTTCACAAAATTTTTTTAAAAAGCAGAAAATTTGGAGTGAAGTCAATACATTTCAAAGTCAACATTTCTTTAAGAATCAATTGTAGTTTTAATGTAACTAACCATATATAATTTAAGAGATTACACATTTTTATAATATAATAAATTACACTAACCATTATTAGTTGCAAATCCTTCTGGCCAATGAAGAGCATTTTCATGAAGTCGTTCTGCTTTTTCTAATATATTGTTTTGTGCAAGTGGTCCTTCAAATTTAGCAGGTAAGGTTACACTAATAATAAAATAATATCAATACTATACCAAATGGATTTTAACTTAAATAATACAAAGGAATTATGTTTTAAAGCTAAAATTCTAATAGAATGTTAAACTTTTTTTTTCAATTTTAACAAAATAAACATTACTTACATGCAAATTAAGTGAAAGGAGGCCATTTAACTTATGTTTATAGCAAATTAGAAGCATTATTCTGCTTTTCTAGTCAGTATCATTATTAGCCTCATATGACATGATATAAAAAATCAGAAGAAAAACAGAATTTACTAAATGTTAATAACAAATTTATGTATAATAAATGCTAAATTCCTAATAGAAAACTATATTTATAGCTAATAGTAAAAATATATAAAACAATCGTATTGAAGATTTTAGAAATAAGTACTATAAGTAACAGAAAGTTTCGGCTAACTGAATCCACAGTAGAAATGTAAGTTTCATCTTTTTGTCATGAAATTTTTTTCCTCTGATTTATTAAAAAGACAATTAAAGTATGAAGCAATTCATGTTAATAATTTGAAGCTTTGTCCAGTAACTAAACAAATCTAGACAGCAATTCAAAAGCATTTTTTTCAACAAGACCAAAATTATTTCATGATGTGAATAAATGAAAGAAAAAAAAAAGTACTTTTCATCTCTTAACACTATTAAAATATTTTAACCAGATACAGATAAAAAATTGGCCTTTTAATTTTTAAGAACTTTTTAGTAAAATCCTATAAATTTGAGGAAAGTTTTTCTTGCTGACAGCTTTGGCAATTTTGTCAACTGAAATCATTCAGTTTTACATAATCTCAGATTTTCAATAGTGTGAATATTTCTTTCCATTTCTGTATCACAATAGGGCTTAATAAAATGTTAAAAACGATTTTCATATAATTTAGATATATTAAAATAATTAAATTGTAGTGAAAGGATAATGCTCACTTGTATTAAAACATAATAACAGGAATAATATTTATAATTCATTTACAATCAATCAAAGAATGTGTATTCTTTCATTAAGAGTAAGCCACTTATTTTTTGGCACCGAAATAACTAATTATCACTGTACCAGTCCAATTTAATTTTTTTTATAAATTTTAATAATAAAAAATTAAAAATGGACAAGAAAAAACCCATACCTATTTAGGAGGCAATTCAAATTTACAGCTAATCCTCATTTCTAATTAAATAATATCGATTATTATTCTCCTAATAATTTAAAAAACTTAAAACTTTCTAATTGAGAGTGAACAGTAACAAAAAAGAATTTTTAAGCACATTTCAGACAAAAAGTGTTTCAAATTGAATTTCTCATAGTAAATATAGTAAGTCAGATTGACTTCATGTATTCAAATATTCTTATATTGAATAACTGTTACTCATATTTACAAATACAGTTAATTTAAATTTACAGAATAACTTAAAATTTATATAATATTTTAATCACATTTAAAAATACTTACCTATGACTTACAGGATCAACTAAATGGAAAAAAGGTGATCTGTAGCAATAAAATGCCACAGCCATAAGTACAATAATAAAGTTCCACATGATGAATATCACAACTGAAATAAAAATACTTTTTAATAAATATATATATTTTATGTAAGAGGAAGCTTAACACAAAAAATATAATTATAGAAAATAATAATTAATTATTGAGCTCAAATTATTTGAAGTTCAAAGTAAAAATTTATCTTATGAAAACTGACACTCACACTAGAAACAGATAAACGATTTTATCTATTTAATTGATATTGAATTACACGATAAGTTTCAGTTAAAAATGATTACAGGAAAAAATGAATAAAATAAATATTTATTGAATTTAACAATAGAAAACATATACGTTTATAATAATTATGCAAAAAATAATAAAATATTTATTCTGAAGTAAAAAAATGTATTTAAATTAGCATATTAATTTATCGAAATATTATAATAACTTACAAGATACACAGAACCACTACACAAAACTAGAAACCAGAAGGATAACAAGAGGAAAGTAATGATCTTCTATCTCTTCACTTCAAAAGTTTCTTTGCTAGACTTGGCATTCATGCGGCAATTAATTTTCGACATTTTCAGAGTATAAAAAAGTGAAAATGGAATATTTCTAATTAGGAAATGTTTTATTCAATATAATTGACATATTATTTGATGGCAAATTATGTTCATCGAAGCTCGCAAGTTATTTATTTTAATTTATTTATAAAGTTGTCAAATATGAAAGATGGTTTCATTTCTTTTTAATTACGTCTACCATCATCTTCTCAACGTCTTCCAGTCCAATATTAAAAAAAATAAATAAATAAAAAAAATATAGAGGCTCTATAAAAAAAAGAAAACCCCCAGTCAGCACAAAAATTATATCAAGTAGAAAGGAACACTAAAAGGGGGTTCTCCTGTCATATGAAAAGAATTGCTAAGTGGGTAGATTGAAATATCAACAAATCTAATTTTATGAAGACTAATTACAAGTACTCGTATTCAGTGATAATACTAAAGCACCTCATTATTTCTGCGAAGGAGGAAAAGACGAACACTGAGGATGCATCTGGCTATCAAAATGACAAGCCTGCATGGTGTATCAATCGGATTAGGCTGACCGGTCTTTTGCTTGTAAAATTTAAAATTGACTCTTCGGAAGAAATTAAGTGTAATTTGGGACTTTTTAGACAACATTCTAGCATATATTTTCTCCCGTACTCCCTTGATCTCATTATCTCTCACATCTCATAATTGAATTATGTTAAAATGATGTCACGTCATTTTAACATGATTTAATAATAAGATTGTTGGTTAATGGACAAAAATGTTAGTTAAGCGAAAATAAAATAAAACTAAGAAATAGAAATGAATACTTTAATTTGTCTTTAGAAGTGAAAAAAATTAAATCACTAACTAATCATTAGTGCACTAGACGTTGATAAGAATGTGCCAGCTTGTATACTAACTCCGTCACTTTACCGGGGTTCAAATTAATCAGGTGATTGGTTATGTTTACCACCTTTTCATTCGCCTTAAATTTGCAGCCGGAAACTAATTTTTAATTTAGTACTTAATAAGTAGTATAAACTTCGCCAAAATATCAAAATTAAATTTAGCTAGCGATTATTACATTAAACATCAAGCTATACGAATTACTACATCAAGCTACCACATTAATTATTAATTTATGTTTTCATTTACATTATTGAAAATACTTTAAGAAATGCAACATAATTTCAAATGAGCGTAAGATCTCATTTTATTCCTTAAATGTACGTTTCAGAGTTCGAGGAAAAATGTAAATCTTGACGTTTATTGAAGTGACTAATGTTTATTTTTAAATAAAGATATTTAAAAAATATTGAGCAAATTCGTATGTTTTTATATAACCTTATTTAAAGCAGAAAGATCTTGCAATGAATAATAGTAAAAAGTAATTCAGAGTAAATCTGTATTTTAAACTGCAATGTTCTTGTAAGGTTGCCATCTCTTCTGTAAAAGTAAAGAAAATGCTAAAATAAAAATTATCCATAACTTTTAAAATTGTACAAAACATTGAAAAATTCTATATAAAATGATAACACACCAAGTGAACGAAGGAATTAAATTATGTAATGTTCTTAAACCTTAACTAACTCCAGGTTGTTAAAAATGCAAAATTCTGTAGCACCTTTAACCACAGAGTAGTCTAAATTAAATTCTGCTATCTTTTATAGTCTGGATCAAGCTGGAACTTTTGAGAAAAAGAAATATTAAGTTTATAATGCAACATTTATTTCAGTTAATGAATAGAATTATTAATTATACTGAAAATATTAAAAATCTGGAAAATATCAAAGATCAATGCTTATTTTTATTGAAAAATTTTAAGGGAAATTTATTTTGCATTTAATAAAAAGTTTCTGAAATCACATATTATACAATAGACGCTTGTTTTCATGAACTCTTAGAAAACGGTAAAGTAGCTTATAAAATGGAAAAATAATAGATGAATAAGCATAAATAATTAATAGCTTATAATCTATTGTAATCCTTATAATAGATTATAAGGATTATTTTACCAAACTATTTTTTCTTCATAAAATCTATTAGGAAGAATTATTTACAAAATAAGATTCCTACTTTAAAACAATACTTACTTTTATTTTATTGATCACACTTCACCATTCAATTTTCTAAAGTTAAAAATTGTGTCTTGCTTTAAATTTTTGTAGCCTAACATCTAATTCTTTTTCATCTTTTGCTTTCAGCTTCATAGCAAAGCAATTGGATTTCTTTTTAATGATATTACCATCAACAGAAATGTTCATTTCTTTATTTTTTCTCAGCAAAGCTTTTCCCAGTTTAGGATATTTTGCTTCTCTACTATATTTTTAAAAGGGAGGTTGCTGATTCTTTTTTCGGAGTTTTTAAAATTGTCAAGAAGCTGCATTAATAACACATTCTTATTAATGATTACTGTTAGAAAGTACCTAACAATGATTACTGTTAGATACTTTCTAACAGTAATCATTGACACTGGACTGCCCAAATATTGATTGAGCTGTGTGGTCATTTTTGCTGCACTTCTATTTTTAATCAATACAATCCGCTTCAATACTTGTCACTCTATATGACTGAGCTTCTCTTTCCATCCACTCTTTCTCTTTGCTAAGCTTCAGGTATGTGACAATGACTTTAGTCACCATATATAGAAACACCTAAAATGTGGGATATTTCAGTCACTTGTTCCTGCTTGATATGCTCCTGAAATTTAGTTTTGAAAATCTAAGATGTGCAACATTTTAGACTTTTGAAAAGAACTACTGGCCTACAGAGCTTCAATAAAGCTACCTCATATTACTTGAATATGTAGATTTCTATTTATAAGAAACTTATATCTATTAGTATATTATAATGCTTAAGAAGCTCATTAAGAAATGTCACTTTTATTTACAAAGTGTTTTCATTATTTTGATTACCACCTGCATACATAACTAATTCTGTTAGGTGGAGCTTAAGCATTTTTGTGTTTCCTCTTCTATAAGATGGAAACAGGACTTACACTTGAGAAATCCTTTTGACACAATATATTAATATTTTTAATAAGCTGGAATTTATTTAATACTAAATTATAATGCATGGTTAATTTAAAGAGATTTTGCTTCTTTTTTATTATGTCAATATGTGTTAAGTTTAGAAAAAATACTTTCAACAACCTTATATTGTTAGGCAGCAATGCAGTTTTAAAATAAAAGGATAAGGAAAATCTGTGTATTAAAGATTTTAAGAATACTATATATATATATATATATATAGAAGTTTTTACATCTCATATATTCTAAAATAAAATAATGAAGTTTTGTTAGATTACTGAAATTTGACTGAATCTAACAATATTGCATCTTGTCATTTATTTATATACTGCAATTTTTTTTCTTATTTGTTTAAATATATATATATATATTGCTATTTGCATCAATAAAAATAGCTGTTAAGAATGATGATTCTTTTCTATCTATGAGTATTTTTTAAGTTTGAATACATTATTTTGTAAATTTTTCAGAATGGCTTCAGAATTTTATCGAAGGACAAAAGATTTATTTGAAGAGTTTCAAAATAAGTAATTAATATAATTCAATACTTTAGTTTCTTCTATTTTTTAAATAAATAATGAATTAATCATTTTTTACCTAGCTCAGTTTAAATTTTTCATAAACAATTAATATTATAATTTTTTATTTTAACTTCAAAAATATTTTCAAATATCTTCTGTGGATATTGATTTTTAGTACTATCAAATTAAAATTATTATTATTATATTAAAATTTATTACTCACAGATTTATTTAACAAGAAAATTATGCTTTTTTTCTGTTTTATTAAGTTGTTAATAAGAAGATATTTTAATATTTCATTGTTGTATAGTTGTAAAATAATGGAATGATGAATACTGGAGAATCAGGCAACATATGTAATTGGTATTTTTGCTTCAATACGTTGGACAGAATGATTCAGTATCTATTCTATTTGTTTTTAAGAAACTAACAAAAACATTGTGCTGAAAATAAAATTCCTAAGTTCTAAGTATTTTTATGCAGACTTATAAATAGTTTCTGTTATCCTGCATAGTACTTTTATGTATATATTTTGTATGTTTCTATATATGAAACCATAATATTGTTATGTGGTATATTTAAATAATTCCATCAAGCTCTGCTATTTAGAAAAATAAATATTTATTATTTTGTGTACTTGTACCCTTTTAGAAGGTAGTGTAAATACAATAGATTGTCTTTATGAACTCTTAGAGACTGGCAAAATAGTTCTTAAAATCAAAAGTTCATAATATAGAAAAGTAAGAATTAGTTCTTAGAAGTTCTTAGAATTGATTCTTTTACCAACTTTTCTCTTTTTATAAATAAAGTACTGTTAAGAAAGAGTATTTTGTATTTCTTAAGAAACATGCAAAATAAAATTCATGCTTAAAAACAAATCTTATGTCCATTTTATTAATGGAAAATGAGGTAAAGTATAGTTACTTACATTTTATTTCAAATTACATTTTTGAAAACACGTTATCCTATTTTTTCATTTACAAAAACATTTCACTGTTGTTTTTCTAAAAAAATGCATTCTTTTTAGCCTTTTCATTTACTTATTTTGCAGACGATTGCAACACTTCCGGTTTCTTATCCGAAAAATCTTTTTTATTCACCTTTATTATGTTTTCAATAATTCATTCATTTGTAAATAACATAACTTGCTTGTAAATAACATTTGAATCCACATTTGAAAAGTCCAGATAAGAAATTTTGAGCAGCAGTGGTTTTCTTTGTTGAGTTCATGTATGAGTAACTTATTTTCATTCACATCATCAGATAAATGTTTTTAGTGCTCTTTAGTTACCATGGTTTCTTAAATAAAATCTTCACATTAAAATAAACTAAAATTTTTTTTTTTGAATCATTTTATAGCATACATTGAGATGTCCTTTCCTCCTAGAGTGTCAGAGTTTTATGTAATGATTCCACAAGCCATGATCACTCCTTACAAAAACACTTAGCTATTGATTATACTCTAATGTGTGGCTCTAAGATATGATTATATTAGGCAGGAGAAATTCCATGCAAATAGCTTAAAAGTCTAGAATTTCAACATGAGGAGTGCAGCTAGTTACTCCTAATTCAAAGAACTTATGATTATCCGATGTAAATGTTTATCTAAGTTTCTCACTCAGAAAATAAAAATTGAAACAAAGCAGATAACAAAAACACAAATAAAAGAAGCCTAAAAATAAGTTCACAATTGATGTGACTATTTTGAGAAAGTTTTCCAAACTTTTCTGAATTTCTTTAACAGAAATTCTCTTACTTTAAAAATATTTTATTGTTGAATATATATTCCAATTAATTTAGCATTATAAGTTCTATCATACATCTAAATTTTACAAATTAATCCTAGGAAAAAATTATTAGTTTTGAAGCTATTTCATAAAAAAAAAAAGAATTTTATTTAAAAAGTACACAAAATTGCTTAAAGCCAACTTGCTTTTTTACAACTCTAATGATTTACAACAAAAACTGGTTGAATAATCATGATTATTTTAATAAAATATAATATGAGAAGTCTTACTTATTCAAGACTTTAAGAAAAGTGCCATTTTGTTTAAAAGGAAAATTATGTCCAAGTATAATTTTTTTCTAACAATTTTGGTTATTTACAATGTATCGAAATTTCTTAGTTGAAAAATGTTAAGTGTATAAAACATTTGTTGTAATGATGTTAAATAAAATAACATTAAGGATTTTTAAGTATTTGAAATATCAAAAATTACTTTAGACCAATAGAAAAAGAAAACTTTGTAAATGTAGAAAAGATGTACTTTATTTCAAAAAGGTATGTTTCTATTTCCTTTACTCTGAGGCAGCATAATTAATGTTATAGTGAGTACCCTAATTACTTATTAATACATTAAACCTTAACAGTAAATCTTATAATTTCAAACTATGTTCAAATCACAAAATCATTACTTCAGTTAATGTTTTTTTCTTTACATCATAACTATTAAGGGTCATTAAGTCTAATGACTTTTTAATGTCGCTGGATTGCCTGAATACATAATTTTTAATAGTATTAAGGAAAATTGTGATACATCGTTTAATCTTCTTATAGGAATTTTGTATTTACAAGTCACTATTAGCAACTTAAGGTTTATTTTCTAAATACCGACTACAACTGATAATGCTTTTTATTTTTATTGATTGTTACTTTATTTTTATTGATATTACTTTTTTGTTTATTGATTGAAAGATTTAATTTATTGAAAGTTTGATTAAATGAAAGTTTTAATTTAATTATAAAAAACCCTAGGTCATTTGTTGGTGGTTAATTTTTTTATTTTTCCATCAGCATACACAATGGTGAAAATTCGGAAAATTATATGAACATAAAATATATTATCATATTGAATTTTCTAGTTAAATTAAAGATATTTTACTGCTTTAATTAATATTTCTATTCCTATTCTGCCTTTTTAGTATTTTGTGATTTCAATTCCCATTTTAAGTGCTTAAGTTTGTAATAGTTTGTTAATTTCTTAATATCATAATTTATCAAAGCATCTTAAGTATGAATACTTATAATGGTTTATTATCATCTTTATATCATAATTTATCTTTTAAGTCTTGTTTTAATTTTGTAACAAACAAACTGCAGATCAGTTCTATCTTTGAATATTTATTCATCAAAATTAGGATATTAAACTATTTGAAATTTTTGGATAAAAAATTTATAATTAATAAATAGTTCTAATTTGAATAGATTTTTCTTTCTTCGATTTTGATTTGATTCCTTTATCTCAAGAATGAAAAGAAATCCCATTCCTCTGAAAGTAATAAAATTCAGTTTTTCTCCTAGTTAGCTGCTGAACTGGTTGCCAAGTGATTAGTGCCCTGGCCTTTGGTTCAACAGTTCATGTGTTAAAATCTTGCTTTGATCATGGATGTTATTAGTTTCTTGAAATCCACTTAAACTTTAGATCTTAGTCTAATTAGCCCTTACTTGCAACTAATGACTGTAAAATGACAAACAACACTCTCTTAGTTAGCTTTTACTCAAATTTTGCAACTTTATCTTTTTTTTTTTATCCATTTTAAAACAGTTCAAAAGAAAATTGTACTGTGAAATATGAATTCATTTATGAGAAGTTTTCCAATTTAATACTCAAATGTTATTTTTCTTCTGTATATCATAAAATTGCTTATGCTTTTTTTTGATTAAATTATGCTTGCTGTTTATAAAAATTATTTAATGTTTTCTTTACAGGGAACTGCATTATCAAAAACTTGAAAAAATTAGTGCTTTCCAATTTACAAAGTGAGCAAATTGTTTCTATCTTATTGAATTCATCAATTAACATAACAATGAACTGTATTTGTAAGTCATTATTTGAACAAAAGTTTGATTATAAAATTGGATATGTTTTTCCAATTATACATAATTATTAATAAAATACTTTTGAAAATTTCAAATTGAAAGCTAAGTTATGTACAAAAAATAATTCTATTTGTTTAAATTTTTTTTTTCTTTATTTTCTTTTCTTTCCATCTTTTTTTACATTCTTCAAAATATTTTGTTCCCTTCAGAAAACTTTAATTGTATAGCAAATTATTAAAAATTGAAACATCTATTATGTAATAGTTTTTGTTTTCAGTAATTCTACTACAAATCGACTACTTATGTGAATATTTACTAAGAAAAGCAGTTTCTAAAATGTTATGAAAGTGTATTTCATAAGATAAGGCTTGTAAGTAAATCTAATTATTGTGTAGTTATATATAAATTATCTCTCTGATTAGTTGAAAATAAAAAAAAATCGTTCTTATAAAATGTTTATTTCTAGTCATTTATGTTATAAATTTTACAAGGGGATAAGGAATACACTTCAAAGTATAAGTATCTGAAATCATTAGAACTAAGTGCACAGAAAAAAAAACTTTATTTTAAATATTTTTAATTTTATATTTCAGAACAATTTTATTTAAATTTTATTAACTTTATATTTAAAGTATTTTTTTAAAAGAGGTTTTCAATTCTTCACTCTTATATTATTGAAAACAAAATCCTCAGTTTTCTGAAGTGAATTTGATTTAGATTGAACATGAAAATTTTTATTAAAAAATGATTTGAGCTATTTATCTCATTAGATATCAATTATTTTAAGAGGAATTAAAAATAAAATCAAATTATTCTGATCTAATAAATAAGGTTAATTAATGTGTGAAAATAAAGAATATTGCAATAATGATGAAAGAATCTATAATGAATTTTTATCATGTGGTCTTCACTGCAATTAATAACTTGATATTAAATTGTATCAATTAAAGAAATGTAGATTGTAAAAGACATTTGAAAACATTACTTAACAAAATAGAAATGATACCATTTTATACTTCTATGATTTTATCTATTATAATTAAGATGATATTTTTAATAATTGTAATATCATTAAATGATTATTATTTTTCCTGTTTTTTATTAATATTATATATAAATAAAAATTAAATTGTAATTTATTTGTTACTCAATTAATTATTGAACATATTAATTTCTTAGAGGTGCTAGGATATTTTTATGATATTCATCTCCTATGACTTGGGTGTTGTTATTCATAAATATTATTAAAGATGAATATTGTTCATGAATCCTACTATTAGAAAAAATTAAAATACCTGAGTAATAAATTGATGAAATAAAGTAGAAATATGTTAAAACTTATGTTAATTAATGATGATTAGATTCAATCTACTAAATTTTACGTTAGATATTCAATAAAGAAGAATGCACTGTTGTAAAGTTATTACCAAAAAATTAATGATACATTTTTAAAATTGATTATTTTTTATGTTTAGAAATTAATTCCTAAGTTCTTGTGTACTGTGATTTTAATCAAGTGTTTATAATATATATATTTAATCATATTAAATATATATATATGTTCAACTTTAAGTATTTCTTTCAATTTAAATAAATATATTTTAAAAAATTCATAAAAACTGACATGTTATGATTTGTTTTAAAATTTTATAAATTCTTTGTAATTACTTTCATGAATTCATTTATGATTATATGCATTGTTTTCATAAAGAGTATATAAGTATTATTTGTTGAACCAATTTTTAATGATTTTTGCTGTGAATTAAATATCCATTGTTTTTACAGTAATAAAAGCATGCCTGTTGAAGAATACCTTCAGAAACTTAATCAAAGAGAAAAAGAAACTGAAAAAACTTATCGAGATTTGATGAACAATCTGGAAGCATTAGATCATCGAACAGATCGTATATCAGAAAAGTTAGAAAAATTGCACTTATTAAGGGTGAATGATTTTTTTTTTTATTATTTTGTTGATTGTTCAATTGTAAAAGATTGTTTTTTATTGTTGTTATACATATGACCTCTTTAGAAATGTTTTTATTATTGCTACAATGTATTATGCATTTAATTATATTTTGGGATAGTTTTAGAATTTTAATTATTTTTCAAAGTCGCCAAAGAGATTTGCGTTTTTTACATATTTATTTCGTATTTCCATAAAATAATCATAAGAAACTGCATGCATTGATGATTTTTTCAAATTAATAAAAGTAGTCATGTTACTATTTGAATGTTGAATTTGTAATAAATATTGAATTTGTTTTAATTGAAGCATTAAGTTATTATCTGTAATAGAGAGGCACAGCTTGTCCTTTTTGTACCTTGAGCCATAAAACCAAACCAACCTATTGTAATAGAGATACTTATGCCAGATTATATGCTGCTGAAATTTATCATGATCATGTAGTATCAAATTTCAGTTTTGAAATTCCAAATACCAAATTTTAGCTATAAAACACCTCTTTGTTAGTCTTGGGATTATTTTTATTCACACTTTAATTCTTGTTAATGAACTTGCCCTTTGCAAAATAATTATACCTTTGCAATGTTACTCATAAGAAATATATTGTTTTGCCGTGCATAAATATCATCTAAAAATGTTTTATACAAATAATATGTTTTATATCTACTTATACAAACAATTTAAGAAAGTTAAGAGCATTTTATTGCCATATGGTGATTACCATAGGCATATTAACTTTTTTAAGTCTGTTCATTTATCTAGGGACTTATATTGAAATAAATTTAGCTTTTTATTTTACTACCAGAAAAATTTTCAAAGATTAATATTTTAAGCTTTCTTGTTTTTTGTCTTTTTTGTTTGTCAAATTTATTTTGTTTTAATTTATATATAACTAGATATTCTTTTTAGAATATTTGGTTTGGTTAACTTGTTTTAATTTCTTGTAATTGAAGTAATTAACCATTAAAAGTCATTTTAACCTTTGAATGTTTCATTAACTACTTATACTAACAACTTAGAGATTATTATTATACTTATAATAACAACTTAGAGATAATAATTATAAAATCTTTGTGAAAATTCATATGTGTTGGAACTGTTATAAAAAAAAATTATCATTATTTCAAATCAAAAGAACAATTCATTGCTTAGAAATAAAATAATGGTTCTAAAATTTTGTTATGATATTTCTAATATAAATGTAAAATTTAACACATGTTATAATGTAATATCATATCATTGAAATATTATTTTAGAATTTCTTATAAACTATGTTAATTAACATTTAACTCAGCCAAATATACAAAATATGTAATTTAATAATTTTTAATGAGCCCTTAAATACACTATTAAGGCTAAATCCGTGGATCATGCCATAAATGAAAATAATTCAATATTTTTGTTATAGCTCTAGTAACACATTTTATGCATGTATCTAAATATTACCTTATTGGAAGATGGCTGTTGAGAGCTGTGATGTGCAAAGCAGCACAAGATGTACTTATTGTATTGCTGAATTATATTTTCCATTGATTCACTAGTACAGATGATTAAAAGTTAAAACAAATAAATATGTTTATGTCAAATGAACTAAATCATTTCTCCACATGAAAAATTGATATTTTAATCATATCCTCAAATTCAAAACTGTCCATTGTTGTTGGCAACAGTTCAGTGATATACAATCTTTTTAGATAATGAATCCAGATTCAGTTTAAAGTCTGAAAAATTGTTATGTTTTTATTTTAAAATTGAGATTAACATTTTAGTTCCATCTTTTATATAGTTTAGTGTTTACTTTCTCATTCATAGTGCCTATTCAAAATACATCACTTAACAATATGACTAGAATCCTTCTTCCTATTATAAAATTAGTTTCTTTCAAAGTTTTTCTCATTGATTTAGATTAAATTTTGCATCATTAATTTCCGATAAAAAATAACTATAAATTGTATGGGGAAAGTAAATTCTAATTTTAATTAAAATAATGTTACAAAATAATATTAAAATAAGGAACTACAAATATTTTTTTAAAAAAGTTAGTCACTTTTTTATTAGCATGTAATATTGAAATTTGGCATGTTTATTTAAAGAGCATATATTTTTTTATTATAAAATATGTTTATAATTTTTGAATTTCTTATTTTCTAAACTGTTATTTTTTTATGCAAAATACATTGTCAGACAATTATTATTGTAACAATTAAAAAAAATAAAATATTTGATTTCTTGAAATTGCTTATAGCATAGTCCATATGGAGTTAAATACTATTGCTTTAAGGACACTATAATTACTTAAATATAACAATCATAAATTTTGTTTTGTGAATGTTAACTATTATTGCATTATGTTTGCAAAATGTAATTAATTTTAAGATTTTTAATTCTGCATATAATTATAGATTTTATTTTTTTCAGTCTACTATTACATCCAAAGTTCCTTCTTGGCCTTCAACAAATCAAATTTTTGATAAGCCTATTTTAAAATCATCCTATAGTTTATCTTCAAATACTTTACCCACAAACTTTGATTTAAAATATACATCTTCAAATGCATCTCAAATCCCTGTATCTCAATTTAGAGATACAAAACATGCTACAACTCAAACAGATTATATTTTCTGTCAAAAATGTCACTTTCCATTAATGCAGCCGCAGGTGATGGCAAATGTACCAACTTCTATTGATGAATCTCTGAAAAATTCTTTATTATTGCAACCTCAAGATGTTCTTCAACACAATGAAGAAAATCAGAGTATTCCTAATTATGTATCTGTTCAAAATGGCACGTATCATTCTACAATTCATCCTACTGATGAAAAATTAATATCAAAAAATATGTTTTTGGGACCTGAAGATTCCTTAATTGTAAATAAAATTATGGAGTTCCAACAGAATACTAGTATTTCTAATATACATTCTGAAGAAACAGTTAATGACATACCAACTCAAAAATCTACAAATATACAAATTCAATCCAATAAAAATGATGACATGGAGGAAAATTCTCATGCCATAAAAAATTACGTATCAGCTGATGATAATTTAGAAAAAACTGTTTCAAAAAGTGATGATGAGAGTTTGAATCAGGAATTTGATTTTTTGGAATCTAATAAAAAATGTAAAGAAGATGAAACTGTTGCAGAAAAACCATCCAAACTTATTGAGAAACCCCAGAATACAAAAGCAATTGAGTCGCAAATACATTTTGCAAGTGATGCAGTAAGTAACCATACTCAGGAAGAAGTAGAAGAAAGAAAAAGTTATGAATCAAATACAGTTTTAACGTCCAGTTTAGAATTATCTGAAACTGTAAAAGTTGTCATTGGGGATGTTCCTATAGGAAGTAAAGAAGCTATTGATAATAAAAGTGAATCATCTGTTAGTATTGGAGGTTAGTTTACAGCCTAGATCTTTAAAACTTAATTTTCTTATCTAGATAATAAATGTTTGTAAATTAAATGTGTATATTCTTTATGTATAATATCTACTTAAAGTTAACTTATTTAATAGGTGCACATTCTCCCTCACTTTTATCAGAGAAAGTATCAGTTGTATCAGATTCTGATAGTTTTTATGAAAAAGAAGAACCTCATTTAACAGGTAACCAATATGCCTCTCTCTCTATATATATATATATAAAAAAAATGTTTTAACTGTTATATTCTAACATAGAATTTTTAGCAGTAATATCAAATTTATTTTTAATGTATTTTTTTATTAATTATTATTTTAGTTAAATCAGTTTATTTTAGTTTTGGATATATATATATATATATATATATATATATATATATGAGCAGTTTTTTATACATCAAGCATCAAATTTGTATAACTTTTTAAAAATACTTTGAATTTTGTTTTTTATTTGATGAATTTTTAAAATGTGTTCTTTATTAGATCATTAACGCAAGAACTTATTTTTAGTATGTATTACTCTGATGGTAGTTTTACTGCATAATTGGAATAAAGAATAGGGTGAAACTATAATCGTTTCCAAATTTAATCTTTTAAAAATGCATAAAACAATTCCTAATAATTTTTTTGAGAAAATTATTACAATTTTTGCTGAAATGTTTTTGTATATACTTTATAGCATTTAGAAGGTTTCTGAAAAAATACACGATTTTATCAAAAATTTAATTATCTGGTGCATCCATTCTGTTATGTCTTTTCATGTTTAAAAAGGTACCATAATCACAAGTCAGTTATCAAATCACAGTGAACATGAAATATTTTTAATTATAATTTAAGGAACTAACTTAAAAAGTGTCAAATAAATTTGCAATCTATCAATATTTGATATAAAATATTGAGTTTTTGGGAAGATTTTAAATAGTTCTAAATGTCATAGTTATTTTATTTTTACTAATGAATAACTAGTAACATTTTTCTTATAGTAGCATAAGAAATTTATCTTAAAATCATATAAATGAGTATAAATAATGT
>JAPDSC010096537.1:0-14935 GCA_026290005.1 Latrodectus geometricus
CATTTAAGTTTCTGCCCAAGCAAATTCTATAGGTTTACCTCTTGTTCAATTTCTTTGTATCCACTTTTAACTCCATCAGTACCTTCTTTAATTTTCTTTCCTGCACCCTGAAAAAATGTCATTAACTGACGTAATAAGACAACATAGTGATTTGAAAAATACATTTCTAACTCCATTCACAACTCTTTTGTTAAAATCTCAACAGTGAAAAAAAAAATTAATATCAAAAGAGTTTTGTTCTCCCATATATTTTCTAGACTAGCAGATGCCTTCAAAAGTTAGGCAAATTGATTAACTTCTACCATTTTCTTTCAATTTCTACAGTAAGTTCAGACTTTCTTTATATATATATATATATATATATATATATATATATTGTTCAAATTTTCAATTGTTAATAAAATACTTTTTATTCATCCACTCAGGTTCAAGTACATTTTTTTAAGCTCAACGTCAAGTGTAGTAGATATCACTTGACATTAATACAGCCTATTTAAATATTCATTCATAAATTAAATTTAATAAATAAATTTAAGAATGTAAAAAATGTAAAGATAGAGAAGTCACTGCGGTGCCAACAGATACTATTTATTTATTTTTATTGTCTTGTAAATGAGTTTATTACTTCCTTTTAAAATTCAACTTTGTGGTTTGAAATAAATTAGTGAGGGAGATGGAAATGGTGTATGTGTGAGAAAAAATTGTTTTCCAATTTTAAAATAATAAAAATTATTAAGGACTTTCTGCGATATAGTAAAAAGAAAAATTTGTCTTTGCGATGGGAAAGTTGGTAGAGGGTCGACGCAGAATTTTCATGCTTTCAGGTCGAATCTCGTCGAAGCATAAATTTAATCGAAGCAATAAACTACACAAACAATCAAACGGGATAAATGTTATCAACCATTGCTTCACTAATGGACAATGAGAAATTTAATAAAAAAAGTCACTAAAATAGCATTTTTCTTTGTTGAACCAAAAAAGAATTGACTTTAAAAGCATTTGTATGTATATTACTTGTTAATATATATATGTGTGTAGCTTGAAATTTCAGAAACTAAGTTTATGAATAAATTTGCAGTTGATTTTATTTATTTTTTACAATGAATTGTAAAAAATAATATTATATCTATTTTAGTATAGGTTATGCAAACGTTCAATTAATGTTAATAATTCATGAATTAACTTTTTCTTGATCACTTTATCCTTGTGAATAATTTAATGTGAATATTGCTTTGAAAATATCTTAACTAATTTTCTTATATACATACGTTTAAAAGATGGCAAGGAAATCTGAGTTCCGTTTTAGGATATTTTTCGAATATCTAATATAAATGAAGATATAAATATTATTTTTTGCACTCTAGTAATTGTGTGAAAACAGTTTTTAATAGAATATTTATGAAATCATTTGTTATTAAATTACTCTCTGTATCTTTTTCATATTTCAAGTATTCTTTTTATATTTGAAATACAAAAAATATAGATATATTTTACAAGAAATTATTTAGAATGTGTTTAAGGGTATTTGAGAGCTTTGGATTCATATATGTTATTATTACGAGTATGAAGCCCTAAAATCAATTTCGCAGATTTAACATGAATTTTCTTCGATTTCTTTTTTCAGCAATTATCAAATGAAAAAAAAAAATATATATTTATACAATTTTTTAACATTTCATCAAGTACTTTAAAATTAAAATAATTATAAGCAAATATTTTAAAATTTGATTCTCCATTTTTATACAAGAATTTCTAATGAGGAAGATTAGAGATCTCATTTAATTAAAATTTTATGGAATTTCATAATTAGATTTTTTTTCTTAAAAACAATGTCATAGTCTCATGAAAAGAATATCATGATTAACACAATGTTAATCAACGTAACACAACTCGCATGAAAAAGAACATTTGCACTAATATTGACTGAATACAAAATGAAACGAGAAGAGTGCAGAAATAAGCGGCCTTACCACGAAGTCCCAAATAATGTCCTTGACGGGTTTGAAGGTCAGCTTGAAGCGTTCCACTGTATGATTGAAATTCAAGGCTGCTGTGCAACTCATCACGCGCATCGATTCCTTTGCGTTGCTCATGATGTTGGATATGGGTCCTGCAAGAAATGCGAATCTCGCATTACACAACAATTCAGTAAAAAATTTAATTTGGACTCACCGTGGCCCAGTGGGGTAGGATATTGCTCTTCCGAGCTTAATATCCGGGGTTCGATTCCTACCACTGTTGCGTAACGAGAGAGGGCTGATGCCTTCTGCAAGCACGTCTTTTGGGTTGAGATACTCAGAGCTTTCCAAGCTTTCTCCCTTGCGCAGCTTGAATACGACCCACTATATATATAAGAGGCAATTTACTTGTTGTATCCTGCAATGGTATCCGACTGCTAGACTTCTCATTATGCAGTGTTAAAATAAATTTCTATTTTTTTTCTAACGGTGGGAACTCGGTGACAAACCTTTTGCCACAAAGACTGGAAACTGTTACTCACTTAGCGTTACTCTGTGGACATCCGTGAACCAAGTCACTAAGGTGAGCAAAATTAAATACTCACTCCATCATAAACCCGCTTATAGAGTGGACCACATACATTCAATATCTCAGAAGAAAGGACAAGGAATTAACAAGACCGAAAGAAACAACCACTGGCTCGAAGCGGGGTTCGAACGTAGCACAAAGAGCCTAAGAGTTAGGAACGCTAACCACTCAGCCATTAGCCGGCTAAATCCCAATTTCTATAACAAAGCTAAGGGAGTGAAGACTTTATTTTGAAATTGAATATATATTATAAACATTAATTCAACTAAAAAATAAACTCTATTTAATGCTGTTTAGTATTATTTGATTTGATTAAATATATGCTTTAAAATATTCAAGACATTCAAAACTTAGAAAAGCTTCTTTTATGTACCTATGCATCACTGCAATAAGTTACTTAAATCATTAATGCGCATTGCAATAGGTATACATACTGACACCTATGCACAATGCAGAACACTTAAGACCCAGTGAAATTGCTCTTCGACTCTTATTTTCATAAAGTTTTAAGTTAAAAAGTAATTAGTTTGAAAGGCATATTCATATTATAAAAGAGAAGAAAAATAAAGTAAATAATAAAAATTGCAATTAAATTTTTCTGAAAAACTAAAATATTGAATAAGGAAACAATATTTCTAATCGAAATAATTAATTCAAAGCGCTGTTTTAGTTATAAATTCAAAACTACCTATTAAACAAAATAAATCATACGTTTATACTTAAAAATCGTATTTATGGGAATTTATGCTTCATAAAATATGTGAACTTATAATAACTCTCTAAATATGTATTAAATTTAATTATAATAAAACAGTTGTTGTTGTCGTGTGCCAGCCAGGCCGGCGATATCGGGTGCGCTGCTCCACTTTTCCAACTGAACCATATTTGATGTGGAGTCCGACTTCCTCAGTACACACATGCCATAGGTACCCGTTTATAGGGTAGGCAACCATTCACACACAAAGAAAGGACAAAGACAAGAAAGAGAGAGAGAAAGTACATCCATGCCCGAGCCAGGATTCGAACCCAGGTGCCACCCATCTGTAGTCAGGTACGCTAACCACAAGACAGGTTGGACGGCAATAAAACAGTTAATATACAATATTAAAATTTTATACTTAAATTGTTACATTTGTATAGAATGGGGATTAATAATTTTATATTTAAAAAGAGAGATATAAATTTAACTATATTTTATGGATTACTTGATACTCTGAAATGAAAATGTTTTGGATATTCACGGCATATATTAACAAACATAACACTTTTTTAATCTTTTATAAATGTTTATGCTCTCAAAAAGTACTTAAAAATATATTACATTATTGAAGGAGTATTCTGAAAAATTAAGTATATCTGTAAAAAATATCTTTTAAACATGTGAATCTCTTTTGAAATAAATAGAAAGTTTCAGGATTAGTAGCTTGCATCAAGCGTGAAAAATTACTGAAAATCAAAAATGCTTTACCTTAATTACCATAGTTTTTTAATCATAATTTTACTTGATAAGATTTTTTTATAACTATAAAATTATTATTTTTAAAAAGATCAGAAATTAGTAACTTTATTATCATTGAATATTTCAAGTATTGCTACTTTAATGCCAAAGTGGGGAGAGAGTAAAGAATTATATTTTGAAGCAACCCTTGAAACATTTTCTGATTATTATTATAACTATACCCGTTATATTATTATATTTGTACCCGTTATGATAAAGGTTATGACAAATGTGCTGGTGTATGCTCGGCCCGTTTTCCCACAGATTCCTGGTATCGTGAGCAGGCAGATACATCTCATCTGAGTGGACGTGGCGTAACCGACAGCGACCCACAAAGCCAGAATCAGTCCCAAGACTTGCGTAGAGAATGGCTCCAGTCGCAGGCGTTCAATCACAAGTTTATGCAAAACTGAAATGACACGGATACATAATAAGATATTTTTCGGTATGTGATTTCGATATAAAACTTAATTATTGCAATAGCGATGCATAATGAAATTTGTGAATACAAAACTTAAATTTAGGAACAATATACATTTTAAGAACACAATACAAATAATAGTATGAAGAAAAGGAATCCATTATTTTTTATAAATGGCTGGAGAGATCTATATTTCGTAAAGTTTCGATTGAACAATTTCAGATTTATGATGGTTAGAAAGGGGAAATTTGGCATAAAACTCTTTTAAAGTGTTTAAGTAATTCAATTCAGTTATAAGGTACAGGGTGTTAACAATGGAAATCAATAGAAAGAAAATGTAGAACAGCTTTTCTTTGAAAATGGCAAATACGCAAGCCAGGCTGCTGGAATAAGAAATAGTGTCAATAGTCCTAATACTGTAATAGCCAATTACGTACAATTTTAGTTTTATTGACTACGCATAGATATTTTTGAAGTTTAAGATACACCCACACAGGTATATCCGTCCTTGAAAATGTCAGTAATATCACAGAAATGGTTTAAGAGAGTGGATGTTAGGAGTCTTAGCATCGTTCATAAGCTAAACAATGACCACGAAGTAGCTTATACTATTTTTACAAAGTGAATCCAAAATGTATTTAGTCTTTAAAACCACGTGAAAATAATGGATCTCTTCTTCCGCAGCCTAGTATTAAGTAGAATTTATTGAGGAGTTAAGTTAGAAGATAATTTGACAAGTACAATTTTTTCAGATAAATCAAATAACAGATCATTTACATTTCGTTATATTAAAAGTGAAAAGATAAAGAAAATTCAAAAGTTCGTGACTCCAGAAGGTCTTTTACGTTACACTGTATAAAAATATAAAGTTCACTTTTCTTGGCAAATTTCTTTCCTCTTCAAAAATTTATTAAAAATACTTAATATTCAAGAATTTATTAGAGCCTTATTCTAAGCGACTAAGAAAAACCCATATTTGAGAAAAGTAAATGGTTTGCTGCTGAAGAAATTTAAAAGTCAGAATTGATTATCATTATTTCATTTCAAATCACGTCGTTACTTCAATTCATTAATCAAATTCAAGAAATAGCAATTATAATAATATTATTATTATAGTTATTTCTTGAATTTGGTTCTTTTTTTTTCTGTTTGTTTTTCAATGTCTTAAATTACCCTTTTAAGAAATAAAACAAAGTCAGAATCAAAATGAGAAAGTGTTTTGCCTTGCTGTAATTTATTTAATAATATAAATAAAGAAACACACACATGGATAATCAAAATATCAGTTTAGAAGCTAATAGGGAGCGATAGAAAAAATTTTGAAGCAACGAAACATTAATTGTTAATTTTCATTTCAAATGAAAATATCAAGTAAAATCATTCGGTTTAAAAATTATTGATGATGATGCATATCGAAATGACGAGCTTCTTATAGATCATAAGCTGCATTTACCGGTGATAAGGATAAAAACACTTAAAAGCACTTGTTTTAAGTACTTAAAGTAACATTATTATGTTCTGAGAATTTTATGCTCTTAATTGTAATAATCTTGGTCTGGTTCGTTTATCTCTCTCAACTGTCATTTTAGCAAGTTACTGGCTGTAAGGAGAGAAATACTTAAAAGCAATTGTTTTAAATACTTAAGTCACAATACTATGTCCTGAGAATTGTATGCTCCTTTAAGTAGCAATTTTAATTTGGTTTGTTTTCCCTCAACGCGATCACTTTTTGTAAGTTCATCGGTTGGTAAGACAGAAATACTTAAAAGTTATTTTTTTAAGTACTTAAGTCGTAGCACTATGTTCTGATAATTTTATGCTCTTACCTTACGCAACTTCTCGATCGAGAAAATAATTCTCATTCTGTTACCTAGTATATAAAATAGAAATTTTGTGAGATTGTGGTTCTTTTCACATCTCTCTCACAAGAGTACGAGTAATAGTTTTGAAACAGAAGCCTTTTTAATATGAATGCATCACTTATGCTAGAATTGTATACTAGATACATATGAAGATGTTTATACTAAATTTTTATACTACTAAATTTTTATACATATAAGGACATAATTACGTACCTAATACGTTTTATATAAAATTATATGTTTTAATTTACATTGGCTTAAATTATTCTCTTAAGAGCATCAAATGATTTTCCCATGATTTTATTCATAACTTTCATATGGACTTAAGTTAGTTTCTTCAGAACATCAAATGATTTCCACATATTTTTTTTTTCAGAGCGTACACTTCATTTTATTCAGATTTAATGTCATTTACATTTACCTTTACATTGGCTTCTAATACTTTTTTATGGGAAAATATTTAAAGCTCATCATGACAGCTCACATTTAACTCTTAATATTACCATTTGTTTCTTTTTTTGGAAATAGTTGTTAAATTAATGAGAGATACAATGGTATCACACAACACTTCTTTATACTAAAGTTCATCACTTAGTTTAGTGAGAATAATCTACCACTTAAAATGATATTGTATCTATCATAAATTTTAATGGCAAAATACACATCATTGTATCGTTCAAATGTAAAAATTTAAAACTAAATAAGATGAAGAAGGCTAATAAGAGAATGATGATTATTTTAGTAACTAGATAGTCAGGTAAAGCAATGTATTTTCTTCGATGAAGGGAATTATTTTCCATTGTAAAAGATCATTTGCATTTCACCTCCCTTGCAACAACATACAAAATAAATGGAAATAAGCAAATATTAAACATAACATTAGTCATTTATCTTCTCACAGAATCAAATTAAAAAAGGCTTAGAATTTAAGCGTTTTCAAGAAATGAGCTCTCAATTTTCATGGCATTGTAAAATACCATTCAATAAAATCGAGCGATTCGGCGAAATCATAAACTTTTGGGCAACTGCTTTCTAATGAATTAACTCTTTGATTTTGAATCGAAATGGGACATCTTTATTTTTATTAAAAAATTTACGAACAACATTTGTATCATTAATAAAAGTATATCTCTAAAAAGTTGAAACTAGAAAACTATTGCTTTTTCTTTTACGATGCTTACCAGTTTGACTTTGTTTGGTTGTTTAAATTCTCAACTAGTAGCGATCAATGGTTATAGCTTTGTAGATTTCCTAATTTATTCTTTTCCATTGTCTATTGTAAATAAAATTCACCAAATATTCAAGCATGCAAAATGACTTGAATTGTTGGTTTTTAACAATACAAATTCATGTATAATTGAAAACACACGATTATTTACTAGAGTAAATAATTTCTATTTTTCTTGATGCCTAACGCTTGGGTACTCTTATTTCAAGAAGAGGAGTCATGTCATTAATAAAACCTATAACGATTTACATTTACTTCGATTCTATTAACAAAATCAATTTTCATCTATTTTGTAAGTGGAAAGATAAAGATTAAACTAAAAAAAAATGAGTTTTTAAAACAATAAGTTTGTCTTCAACGCAACAATCAGTTTTGCGAAAACTTAACTTACTATATCCGTATAAAAGCCCTATGAGAAAACCAGCCATGGTCTTCACTGTTGTATATTCCTCACTATTACTGTAGAGGATTTTGGTTATGCAGGGACTAAGCAGAGTGAACTTTCTTCCTAAGCCTGAAAGATGGTAATGGACAAGCGAGAATTACATTAAATATTATATTATAATTATAGGCACGAAGTAACATTTTATAACAGTTTGAAATATCTAATATTTAAAACCTAAAAACTGTAATACATAATATGTGCATTTATTAGTTTGAGGAAAGAGATCCATTATTTTTACATGAACTTCAAGGCTTTATTTATATGTTTTTGATTAGCTTTGTGCGAATGATTTCAAATTGTATTGTGACTGATCTTTAGCTTCTGGATAACTAACATGCAAGTCAACATCTGACATTTTTGTTATTTTATCGATATTTTCGAAGATGGTCCTACCTGTGCGAGATGCACTTTTAACATCAAATATACCTGAATGGAATCGATGAAACCAAAATTCCTCGTAATTCACTGTTAGAGTATCGGGACCATAAACGCCACTCTCGATTTTCAACTGCCTGATTTGTATTTTCATCTTTATTAAAGAAAAACTGTAAATGTACTTTTTCTCTTTGTTAACTTCCACGTATAACATAATGTATTGAATGGACCAAATTAAAATAAGCAAATACTTTTAGTGCGAAATATAATTTTTCAAACGAGCATAAATCTAAAATTGTGTGATCGATGCTTAACGAGGTATTGAACATCACAGTTATCTACCGAAAAAATAGTGGATTTCTTTTTCCCCAAACTATTATGTTTAATGAGATAAAATGTCAGGTATTATTCAATTTATATTTCAGGAGTTGTTTTCCAATAAATGATGACAAAAAAAAAAAAAAAAAATAGAAAGAATTTGGACTCTGCCAGAATTAAATTTTAATAAAAGATAGCAAATGTAAGCCGAATTAGCATTTTCGTAAAAAATCCGTAGTAAATGCTTTCCTATTATGTAAACCAACAAATTTGTAGAATATATATATATATATATATATAATGTATTGCTTAAGTGTAAAAATTGGTTTTTTTGTATCTTGTACATTACATTGGGCAAATTCAACTTTAGAGGAACAAAAATTGAAAACTTCTTATTATTTATACCAGAATAATTACTTAATTATTAATTTAAAAAACAATGGTTAAATTAATAAAACGACTCTCTACAAATTAAAATGTCATAACATTAAGTTATTTTTAACTTATTATGACATTTTAAATTGAGTGCAAACATTTGTCGAATGTATTCACAAGAAATAATATGAACATAAGTATCTAGTAGCAAATCAATAGGTTAGATTAAGTGGGAATTCCACTTAGCCACTTTTTCAATAATTAGAATTCATTTATGCTGTTTGAAATATAAGAAAGTATAAATTTCTATACAAATCTTGTTCAGTATTATAAAACAACAATTACAATTGATTATAAAGACTCAAACACTGCTTACAATTAATTATAAAGACTAAAATTTCAACTATTTCATGTCCAATTTATAGTTATCGTTAGTTTATTTTGTCCAAATAAACGTAAAAAGAATAAAAAGCAATAAACTGAAATAATATCAAAATACTATATTCATAGTAAGAAATATAAAGCAAAAGTTATTCCGTAAAAGTAAAGGGAATACAGATCAGTCGACAAATGTACAAGAATAAGGAACTTAAAACAATTTATTCTGCTTCTTTTTGAAATTAACTTTAATTTGGAAAATTGAAAATACATTAAATACTAGCTATTTTACGTAATAGCGCTAATTTTATTTAAGTTTTGGCACAATAGTAGTTGTGATGACACTAATACGTATTTACCAATTTTATAATATTGGTTAAAAAAAAATAATAATGGTATTCTAGATAAGATTCATCAAATTTTTTGCCTCCAAAAATATCTCGTATTTTCCTTTCAAAAATTCCTAACACATTTATATCCTTTTTGCTACTGTCGATGCTTTAGATGAATTCTACACAGATTCATCAAATTTTTTAAAAATTTGATAAGATTCATCAAATTTTTTGCCTCCAAAAGTATCTCGTATTTTCCTTTAAAAAATTCCTAACACATATATATCCTTTTTGCTACTGTCGAAATGAATTCTGGTCTAATATGGCTTTCAAAAAATCAAAATTTAATTTTTCTTTAAATCATATTTTATTTTAGGTATTTTTTAACTGCACAAAGCAAATATTAATTTGCTGAAGTAATTTTTTCTGAGTTTATGAAGTGTTATAAATGCTCACCGGTAAAATTAGAGTTTATGAATTTTTTAAATTATGAGGGCTATTTTTCAAATGAGTATTAGAATATATAAAATTAAGAATATTCTGCTTAATTAATTTGGAATGTGCTTTCGTTACAACATGTTGCAATCTAGCTCCACTTTAAAGTATTAAACTTAACCCACAGAGTGAATTTTCAATTTATTATTTTTATATTCACAGCTATTAAATTGTGAACTATAGCTTTCTCTTAACATTTCACTGAATTCCCAGTTATGGACCGATGATACGTAACTGCATTAACAATTGTTCCGAATCATTTGAAATTCCTAGCGAAATAGTGTATAAGAGACTTGACAAGCTAGGATTTCTAAATATGCGAAATTCAATATCTAGGTGAAATACTAATATTTGAAAAATCATTGAAATGGTTTTATTATTTGAAGGAAAAAGATGTATTAAGCAAAAATGATAACATGTATCATTTCAAAGAATATTTTAAAGCTGTTATTTTGATAAGAATTAAGAGTGTATTATAGGACAGTAAAAATGCGTGGGTTTCTGAACGAGTATTTGTTTGGGTACCATATTACTAAAAAATTTAACGAAGTTTACCAAGTGATATACTTCAATAAAACACACCATATTGCGAAAGCATATTGAGTTACTATTTTTATACTTGGAACGCTTATTTAGACAATGCACACTAACCAAGAAATTAAAAATCAAAGATAAATATTTTATTGGACCACCCTTTTGCTATGACAACAGATATTATTTGTTTGGACTTCGTTTCTATGTGCTTTTAGCATGCATTCATCCGCAGAGCATACCTTATATTGGTTTTGCAGCTCTTTAGATTTTGTAAACAAGATGAAAGAGGAAAATCTGTAGGATACATCTTCCCCCATATCTCTTACACTTTCTGGGGGCGTAAGATTCGTGCTCTGTTATGGCCAGAGAAGTGATTGAAAATTAGACTGATATTCACGAAATCGATTTAGAACATTTCTGGTACAATGAATAGTTGCATTATCATCCATGAAGTGCCCATTGCCATCAAAGTAAAAATGTAACATTGCGGCTACATTTGATTTGTCAGTATATCTAGGTATCTCAAGCTATTTGTTTGCCTCTAGGAACATCTTCCACGTAAAAATATGTTTCAAATCATAATGCCCTCACTAGACCTTTCTGCGGCATGAGTAATGCAAGATGGATTCAATCTGGATGCAAAATAAATTGATATTCTTGCCAAATTCAACGACTTTCATCTGCACAAAATAATGTGTGATGTGATTTATCCAATCACATTACACGTTTTCAAACCTTACATTCCTTTATTTCCCAACACCACAGCAAACGAACTTTTGTTTTTCGGGCAGAAATGAGTAATTTTCTCACAGGCATTCAACTATGCCTTCCTATATTTTAAATTATCTGTGCATGGTTGTTGTCGAGAAAATAGTTATGAAGAATTTTGGTTGATGATTTTTACTATTCATCTCAAGAGACTCCGTGTTCAGCCGATCCCGCTCTCAGTAAAACCGTGTTCGAATCGCAGTTACATCTTCTAAACAAGAACTATGGAGTTTTATTACAATTTTAGAAATCTTTTAATATAACTTTTGAGAACTAAATGAGATTTGCTGTTTTCGAAATCGAGGTTCCTGATAAACAGGTACCAATAACAAACTCTTTTTTGAGCGGGGAAAGATGTATCGTGTTTCTCATATTACTTCATTTATCATAAAATGCACTCATAAATGACATATGACAACATTTTAATGATGTGTAATTTTCATCTTAAGAAAATTTGCATACTTCTTCCTTAACAAGCATTTAAATGAAAACCTTAAAGTTTTCTAGTTTATTGACAAGTAATGATAAATCAAAATTTAGGTCGATCACTTGTATAGCTTACCTTAAAAGTATTTCTTCTTGATTTAACAGCTAACATATAGGGATCATCCCTTTCTTAAAAAATAAGTCTACAATATTTATGTACGTTGACTGTCTTGCAGTAAACAATATCTAACTCAGCAAATATTTGGGTACTTAGAAAAATATATATATTATAATAGCATAATATTTTTGAAAAATAATTAAAATTGTTCATATTTTATTTCAATATCATTGAGGAATAATCTTATTTAACTATAATAGGTTTTAAAATTCAAATGAAATAAAAGGCAATGCTAAAGTTAAGGACAATCTTGCCTAATGCTGATAGTCGTTTAAAAGTTATGGGGATAGAAAAGTGCACCTGCTACTTAAAAGAAATTTATCTTTTCATTGTTTTGATGACATTGAAGATAAGCAACATCTGTTTCCAAAATTATGAGGATGAATATTACATTCCTTTGGTATAATGTCAGTTGAATTGTAATTCTTACCTTTATGTTCAACATACTTGTGAAATAAGAAAGTTATTCACAAGTGATTGGTTTGAAATTTGTATTATGTTTTAATACATATCCCGTAGTAAATTTTATCGGTACAAATTATTCAAAAATTTATTCGATGTATTAGCTAAATACTTACGCCTTGTTCTTCTTTTGTATGGTTTAATTTCTGGAACTTTGAAAGTCGGTGCAATGTAATCTTCAAATATTGTAATAGCTGAGCTGTCGAACAGAAGTGAAGTAGTTTCATCATCTTCTGATAATGGTTCTGATAAAAAAATATTATTTACTTTTGGAAAATTACTTTTAGTCCATATTTTTAAGATCTTAATCTTACAGTGGGTGCGCGTATGTGAGAGATACACTAGAGATGAATTTCGTTTTATATTTTTAGTTCTGGTAGCGCTGGGAACGCCTGTCCTTGGCTATTCTTTCTTCTCTTTTTGATCTACTTTCAGTTGTCATTGAAAGTTTGTGGCCTTAATAGATCTCTGCCAATAAGATATTTGTATTTCAGAGATATGCACGACCGTTCAGGTAAGTTTTTGTTACATCTGATTTTGTATGATTTTACAAATAAATCTGTATTGTTTCAAACGTAGATATCATGACAGGATGTAATTTTTGCTTTTAATCGCTTTTAGTGTTAGATCACAGACTCTGTATCTCTCTCATACGAGCGACTATTCATGATATTTTATTTATTTATTTGTTTACATTTTTTCTTAGTTATGGCGTCTAAAAAGAGAAAGCTTGACATGAGAGACCCTAATGACCTCGAAATTATAATACAATAGCTTTTATGTGACAGTGATGATTACGACGACATCATTTTAGATGAGAGTGATACAGATGAACAGGAGTATGTTTCAGAAAAGGAGAGTGATTCGGAATCAGAGTTGAGTGCAACAAATGATTCCGAAGATGAAGGTAATGTTAACAATTCTACAGATAACTGTATAGCCTACTTGAAGAAAAACAGAAAGATTATCGACTCGTGGATATGGCAAAGTAGACATTCAAAAGAAGTAAATGAGCACCCTGCAACATATGTATTCATGTTTTTGGAGTAATCGGGCCCACTAAAAATTTAACAGATATTTTTTGACAAATGTAAATGCTTCGTTACCGATCCCATTATTGAAGAAACTAATAAGTACATCCATTCAGTGAGACATAATTACTCTCGTTTGAGAGACTACAGAAAAAATAAAAAGCTCTTTTGGAATTGCTTTACTTGGTTGGTGTTTATCGTGGCAATCGAATTAACCACGAAGAATTATAGAGGATAGATAATTTCAAAGTAGTAATGAGCGTGAAGTGGTTTTTATGAGAGCAGAACGAAGAAAAATCGACCGCTTAGCTCCAATTCGAAACACATTTGAGAAATTTGTCGATAATTCCCAGAAATGCTATTCTCTTGGAGAAAATGTTACAATCGACAAAAATAAAAATTAAGATTTCTCGGAAGGTGTACGTTCATACAGTACATGCCAAAGAAAACCGAATAAATATGACATAAAAATTTATGCCATCGTGGATGCTCTTATGTTTTACACCCATAATATGGAAATAAATGCTAGAATGCAACCGACTAGTCTTTTTTTAATAAGTAACAAGCCACGAGATGTTGACTTGTGAAAAGATTAGCAGCACCTATTTACAATACTAGAAGAAATTTGATCACAAACTATTAGTTCTCAAGTTTCGATTCAATTCGAGATCTGCCTGAAAAGAAAATATCATTTGTCGGCACTTTAAAAAAATCAACTCAAATATCTGATGACAAAATGTGAGAACCTAATATATATCTCTTTGGTTTTATAAAAGATATGACTCTTCTTTTATATGTACTAAAACGTCATAAAAATGTTATATTGATTTAAAGCCTTCATAACGACGCTGAAATCGATGAAGACACCGAGTACTTAAAAAAAAAAATCCATCGATTATTACATTTTACCACCTTACTAAGGGAGGTGGACATAGTGGACAAACTCTTTTCTTCTAACGATGTTTCCAGAAACACTAGACTCTTGTGGGTTTTTTTTCTATGCTGAATGTGGCTGCCATTATTTATTCGACAAATGATAACGAAAAACTATGTAGAAGGAAATATCTGCGACAGCTAAAAAATGCACTTACAAAAAAAAATGCTGAGAAAAGAACATTTACATCTCTACAAAGTGAACTAAAATTAAATGTACAAAAGAGAAAAGCCGAACTAGCAATTGAAAAAGTGGAAGATACGACATCAGGGAAAAAAGATGCAAACTCTGCCAAAAGAAAAAAAAAAAAAAAAAAAAAAAAAAAAAA
>JAPDSC010096541.1:0-22855 GCA_026290005.1 Latrodectus geometricus
ATGACAGGATTTTAAATTTAAAGAACTTTTGAAAAAATTAAACAATTCGCATTTAATATTTGTAAAGCTATTTATTTTCTAATAATTTATTTATTATTTTTATTTTTAGTATATGAAATATTATTACTTTATTTTTATTATAATAAAGATATTTTAGTATAATACAGATTATTCTATTACATGCGTGAGTAAGTGAGCATTTTTGTTTTCACACGAATGCAATGGGTACAAGTATTTTCAATTACTCTCGAAATAAAATGAATACAGAAATCAATTTAATTACCTGAATAGTCCCGTAACTTAAACTAATGTGAAGAGCTCTGGTGACATTACTAATAAAGAATAAAAGTAAGTACTAAAAGCTTAAGAAACTTAAATGCAGTTAAGCTTTGTATTGTATATATATATATATATATATAGATGTTAACTAATACAAAAGTATGTTAATAAATTTTTTATGATTGTAAATTATATTTTTATAAATAAACATTTATTTTGGCGTTTCATTTTAATTCAAAGCAATTGATTTTATAATTAAATGAACTATAGGGAACGTTCAGCTTTCAACTCACATATTTCTAGTTAAATTTATTTAAAGGAATAAGATATTCCTATTATTGTTTATCCTAAGAAATTTCTCATGATTTCAGAATGATTTTTAGTTTTTAAATTTATTTAAAAATGTGTACACCAATTACATATTAAAGAAATTATAAATACATTAAGATTAATTTAAGATTAATTAAGTTTTTAAGGGTAAATTAAAAAACATATTTATTTTTAAAAGAGAGAAACATAAAGGATTTTACGTTCTTAGTACCATAAATAGCAAATGTTGTTTTGAAATATATAATCAGTTGCTTAAAAAGTCTAAAAAAATAGTTTTTCACTGCTAGAATATGCTATGAGATTAATAACTAAAGTTAAAATTATTTTTAAAGCAAGAAAAACATTTAGTCTTTAGAAAAATTGAAAAATGATTTCTTACCTTTAAGAGCAATTTAAACAACATTAATTGCAAATATTACCAGCAAATTTACTACATAAAAATATTTTGATTGTGAATTCACTAAAGAAATATTCATCGTAAAATTGTGAAGCATTTTTTGTCGATAAATGTGTAAATTTAAAAATTTCATTATAGTGTTTGCAAAAATGAGAAATGAAGTATGCTTTATTAAAATATATTTAATAAATTTTCTTTTCTCAAATTATTTCACAAAATTTGATCACTTTAATCAGATTCAAATTAATATTAAAGTACTTGTTAAACTTCAAATATGCAATAACATTTTTTTTAAATTTGCATAATATTTTAGCCCAATATTAATATGATTATTTACCAAATACCAAGATTCAATGTTATATAGATTTGTAGTGGTAAATAAAATTTCAGAAACTAAATTAACCTTAATAATATAACTTTGTAGTGTATAAATATCGATCAGTATTTTATGAGTTATTAAGTATTAAATTCCGATGTCTTTAAATTTCAGTGAAAATATCATTAAAGTAAATTAATTTTAACTTTACAGTTAATTAAATAAATTCACGGGTTCCAGATTTCACATAACAAATTTATGCATAAGAGTTAAACAAAAGAAAACAATATACATCCAACGAAATAGAATAAAATTAATTTCCAAACCTGGTAATTCATTTAATGATTAGATTATTTACAGTTGATAATGTATTCAAACCCAGTAAATTACTCCTTTAATTAGTTCTTTCATGAACAGTTGTTTTTAGTCTGCATTTTTATACATTATGGCATTAATGACAATTTTAATATTCACAGATATTTCACTATTGTAGTTCGTTTAAATAAACATGACACAGTCATGGTCTTAAGGACACCTTGAATAATTACTTATTTGTATTCAATATGGAAATAATTTTGAAAACTCTTAAAATTTATGTAGTTCTGAATGAAATTTGGATATTTATTAAATGTCATATATCCACTTTTATTAAATTTATACAAAGCTCCAGTAGTTTTACACATTTTTATTTGAAAAATTGCTTATCACAAATAAAAAGTAAGAAGTAATTTTTTTTTCATTTAAGGATTTCATTTAATTTATTTTATTGGTTTCCTTATTATACTTAGAGTTGTACTTAAGCTTTTAGTAACTTAGAGTTGTACATTTTTGCATAACAATTTAAGCATTTTTTTTTATTTTCTGTATAAAACAAAAATGCAAAACAATGTAGGAGATATATCATACTCAAATTAACAAAGATTGCCTTAATTTATTCATGGATACATTATTTTAATTGTAAACTCTTTTATTATCTTAGTATACTTCTTTTAAAAGCCTTTTGATTTGGAAAGGAGTAGTTTAAATAATAATAATCAAATTTTAACATACATTGCTTATCACATACTCTACAATGTAAGGAATAATATCTTTCGTTACGTTCGTCATTTGCGTTAAAGTTCAACTTTTAATATGTGCTTAAGCATGTTAGAGGCAAACAAATATGCGTACATATATGTTAATATATAAATTAAATTACTCGGTCTAAAAGAGGTTACTTCTTTTGTTTTTTTAATAATAATATATTTCATTATTCACTTAATAATATAAAGATTTGTTTGATGAGAATAAGGATTAAAATAATTTATATAAATTCATCATTTATGAATAATTTTTAGAAAAATAAAATTGATTTCTTTTCAATAGAATGAAATAACAATAATATGCTAAAAAACTTTAATTTTTAGTGTATGCTTAGAAATATTACAAAATTCAATGTTTCATTTAAAAAAACCGCTCTATTATAATAGCATATATTATAAAATTTTGCAATAAATAGCAAACACATTAATTATTTATTTCAAATTTACATAAAAAAGCAAAAAATTTACTACGCAAAAAATGCGATCACTTATGATATTGAGAAATATATATTTGGGTGTTTGATATTCAATATTTTGTATTGTAGCATACATGTTTACATAATATTGTAAAGATTATACAATGTTATATACAACAACTAGCTGTACCCGCCCGGCGTTGTCCGTGCATTTAGAAAAGGCAGATAAGTGAATAGCGCAGGAATAGTAGTGTAGGACATGTAGACAGTCTCTCTCTCCCCCCTACACACAACATTCCCCGTCGATAAAAAGGAACAATATATCCTAACCATGAGCCATCTGTTAAAAAATTAGTTTAAATGAGAACAGACCTCATATTAGCACATGCTAGGAAACCGTAGTCATGTGGTTATAATCATTGGTCTGAAGTTTAAAGAAAAGTAAAACATAAAAAATTCAAAATCAAAGATAGGAAAGAGTTGAAAGGGAAAGATAGAGAGTACAGTACAGAAAAAATAAAAAGTAACGAAAACATGGATGAAATAAAACATCCTGCTTACAGGAAATTTGGAGTTGAGAACCAATTAAATTTTTAATTTAAGTGTAAGTTAAACTTAGATGACAATGAATTAGAAGAGGAGAGTGTTTGTGTATGTTTGTGGAGCTCGGTCTGGGGTCGCAAGGGACCCTTACCGATTAATGTCTGTTGGTACTGTAGCAGTGGGAAGCAGCACCATTCGGATTATTGCTCATGCTCTCAAGAGAGCACTAAACAATAACATCATCATTTAAAGCATGACAGTCAGAGTTTGTTTGGGAGAGTGTCAATAATTTTTCTTTAGATTGTCCTTTTCGTTAGAGAGCCTCGGGATAAACTATATTTAATGTTCTTCCATTCGGAGCTAAGATGTGTAGATTATCGACATTACCAACTCTTGAACAACCCACGTACAGTTGACCATGGGAGAAACACGGCTTACGGAGGTCGAGCCCTACAACTTTGAGAGATTGTCCTTGTGCCTTATTAATGCTCATCGCGAAACTCAAACGAACAGGGAATTGTAGACGCTTAAACTGAAACGGGAGATCGGAAGGGATTATAGGAATTCTTGAAATAAACACATCTTCGCCTGCAGCATGTCCGGTCATGATGGTGGCTTCTATAATATTTGGCATCAGTTTCTTGATAGAAAGTCTTGTTCCATTGCAAAGTGCAGGCGGATCCAGATTCCTGAGGAGAATTATCGGTGCTCCAACCTTCAAGTCCAATATGTGGGAGGGTACTCCAGGTGGCTCTAATTTGTTGAGAAACTCTGTCGTATAGTTGACAGCCTCGTCAATATTGCATGTCGTGTCTATAGATTTGTAAATATGAAGAGTTCCGGGTAAGTTCTGTAAAAGTTGCTTGTTGATAACACTGACGGCTTCGTTTGTTGGGGCAAGAATTGCTCTTTCGCACAGCCATGCGTGATCAGTGAAGTGGTGAATCACATTCGGAAACACAGCCTCTTTCAGTTCTTCTTCAGTAGTCACAATCCTTCCAATGCCTTGCATCACTACATATCCATCTTCATTTTCTGAAGTAAGGGTTCCATTTCCTAGTTTCAGTAGATTATCTGCAAACTGCTGGGCAGAGGGATCACCGTTGAGATGAACTCGCATGTTAGTCGATAATCCAAGTGTTTGAATACCATTCCAGATGTAAGAATATTTTATGCAGGCCTGCATTTCATCTGCCCTCGTTCCACGTGGAATAACTGGTAGCGTCTGTCGAAAATCGCCTGCCAAAACCATTACGACGCCTCCCATTCTGTCATTGTTCCATCTGAGGTCTTTCATGGTGACATCTAATGCTTCGAATGCGGCTTTGTGGGACATGGTACACTCGTCCCAAACGATGAGCTTGCAATCCTGTAGAACCTTTGCCTTTCCTGAATTCCTTGGGATGTTACACGTTGGAGTCTCTGTGCTTGTCAGATTTAAAGGTAACTTGAACGCCGAGTGAGCAGTCCTACCACCTGTCAAGAGTGTAGCAGCAATGCCGGATGAAGCGACAGCCAGGGCAATCTCATTTCTGTGCCGCACCTTTGCCAAAATAAGGTTGATAAGAAACGTCTTCCCGGTTCCGCCTGGAGCATCCAAAAAGAATATACCCCCTTGCCTATCAAAAACTGCTCTAGTAATCTTGTCAAAGGCTTCTTTTTGGTCTTGGACCAATTTAGGCTCATTCTCCTGTATATAAGCTGCGAGCACATCCATGTTATAACTTCGTTCTCTAATTACTTCACTGGAGATGGCAGAATCACTGTTTCTGTTAGGTTGGGGAAGTCCAAAGCTTTTCAGGTTCAATCCTCCTAGAGATATTATCTTGTTCTCAATGTAGATTAGGGCTCTGTTAAAGATGTCGTTATTGTAGTCCAGGTCCATATTCTGCTGCTGGATCCTTGCTTGATGCAGTATGTCTTCAGACAGGTTCTCCCTGTGGTTCATCCATAACTGTTCAGGGCCCGACATGGAGCACGTTTGAAGCATTACATCAAACAGATTACGCATCATCTTGGGTGATCGAGATGCAGCTGCTTCTTCTAACGCCGTGTTCCAGTGTTCGTCATTCTCCAGAAGTCCTTGAAGTTGGCAGGCCTCTTTGAAAGTGTTGCAGACTCTTCCTTGAACGGTTCTCAAATCCGTGAATGATGTTGGGCCTCTAACTTCATGTAGTAATAGGCGAAGGTGGAAGCATTCGGAGTTGTTGGGATGGACGGTGTAGACACGGCCAAGGGCATCAGTAGACCTGATTCCTGTTTCTTCTGGAACAATTTGTCCTTGTTTACGGCGGTTCCAACTCTTGTTCATGCTGTTCCATGTGTAGTACTTTGGAATTTGGTTGTAAAGTAAATTGCGAGCAAAGTTATCTTGGGTGCACAGCTTGAAGAAAGATGTGAGCGTTGTTTCCTGGGGTGCCTGGACCCGTTCAGCAGCATTTTCTTCAGTGAAGTACACTCTCTGGCCATTTTCAAGGTGGACGCTTAGATGAACGACTGTGGGATGACGTTCGTGGATTGGAAAGTTGAGTATTCTCCACACTGCTTCATTGCTGCTAATGTATCTTCCCATCTCATATTGATGAATTTCATTCAGTTCATTGGCTCCACTGGTGACATCAAATACAGCCATGTCGGATCCTTTATTGACATACTTGCATACATACTTTATGGACTTGACAGAATTGCAGTACTCAACGTTGATATGTGCGTTAAAAATTTTGGATAGTAGTGGACAGTAAGGAACGATCCAGGCATTGTCCACCGAAACTTCTGATCCTCGTAGATTGATGCTTGCTGTAAAACCTCCATCTGCAGGGCTTCTACGACGATACAGTGGATATCCGTCTTGTCCCGTCTGCGTCTCTTTCAAGAACTGGCGAGGGTATCGCTTCGTGCAGACTCCATCCTTCATACAAACAGAGCGGGGATTTATGCGTCCGCAGGGGTCATGCACCATTTGTTTCGTGACCGTGGTAAAGAGGTCTGGGTCTTCTTCTGGATCCGGGATTTCTGCGCTGATGAAATCATCGACCCTATGGACGTGCAAGGTGTCTTTCAGCCAAACCAGAATGTGGGCGTGAGGAAGTCCTCTCTTCTGCCACTCTATCGTGTACATGTAACATCGAGTATCACCAAAAATCTTCGCCTTTGTGATAAGACTGATGAGTGCCTTTTGCTTGAGATGAAAGACTCTTGCCAACAAATCATGGCGATCCTGGGGCTTTTGTCCATCGAAAAGTTCTTCTTGTATCTCTTTCCAGTTGGGGTTGCAGGTGAAGGTGATGAAAAGGTCCGGTCTACCGTAGTTTCGCACATAGGTCATCGCATCTTGGGTCCTTTCGTGCATGTACCTGGGCCCCCCTGTAAAGCTGGACGGTAAAATAACTAACTGTCCCATGTCAGCAACATTTCCATCATTCATAACGGCATCCCTCAAATGGGCATATTGTTCCACTCTCAACGTCTTCTGGTTCAATCGAATGTATCGCAGCCTTTCGGATTCAATCTTGGCATACATGTCCACAATAAACTGATGAAACAGGTCTTTGCTTCGCAGTAAAATGTTGAATGTTGAGGAGCGCATCATGATCCTGTAAGCGTAAAAGTCCATTGCAGAAATCTTCTTTGTTTGTGGCATTCCCGTAGTTGGATTTGTTTGGCGCAAATCAAAATGATAACCATCTTCCCCCTGCCAAAAGAGAAGTGGGTACTGTAGTGCATCGTAAGACCTGTGGGTATCGGCAATTCTTCTGATGGTGCCACTCCTTTCTTCTAAAACTATGTCTCTTGCCCCATGCTGTTCTCCAACCATTATTACAGCCACTTCTGATGATGTCGGAGCGTTGAACCGCCTTTCATGCTCACCGCGTGGGGTTTTGTCGGCTAAAATAAGGAGTTTTAATTTAGGACTGATCTTTTCCATGGCCGATTTGAAGCTTTGGACGTAGGAGTTTTCATGATGAAGCATATATTGCAACTGAAGTACTATGTCCTCTCTGGTTTCTGGAACATTCCTACAACGTTTCTGCGCCTGTTCTGTTCTGTTGGCAACGAAATAAACTTGCATAAATTTGGGCTCTTCATTTGGTAGGGGATGTAGACTGCCAATGCGATGATAAACTTGACCCTGAACTTTAAATGTTGGCATGTATCCAGGCTCTCTAATTTCTTTTGTTGTGCCGAAAGAGGTCATTTGGAAACAGGAATTGTAGCGTCTGATATTAGCTTGGAAGTGTTTGTCCTGTGAAGACTGGCCAATGAGGAAAGTGCGTAGGGGCTCAGGAGGATCTATTAACGGTGATAATCGAACTTTTCCTCCACTGCAGCACATACCTGGGGCTTCACCTTTCCATTTCTTCGCCTCACAGTGTTGGCAAGTTTGCGACATTGAGCCGATGAGACACGAAGGATGAGTAGCATAATCAGATGATGGTTCATAATCGAATGCCGCATTTTCTAAATGCCTCCAGAGACGCATTCGAGCAGTAGTTGTTGCAATTGTAACTCTCTGCAGTCTTGAGTTTCTCTCTGGGGTGTTTTCTTCTTCTCTTCTTCTTTGATTAATTTCTCTCACCTGTTGCTGTCTTGAGTTTCTTTCTGGGGTGGTTTCTTCTTCTCTCCTTCTCCGACTTCTTTCTGCGTCCTCTCGCTGCCTTGATTCTCTTTCTGGGGTGGTTTCTTCTTCTCTCCTTCTTCGACTTCTTTCTGTGTCATGTCGCTGCCTTGCTTCTCTTTCTGGAGTGGTTTGTTCTTGTCTCCTTCTTCGACTTCTTTCTGCATCCTGTCGTTGTCTTGATTCTCTTTCTGGGGTGGTTTCTTCTTGTCTCCTTCTTCGACTTCTTTCTCTCTCTTGTCGCTTTTTATTTTCCAAGCATTTCTTTTTTCGAGGGGGCTGCGGCATATTTCTTCTAAAATCTGAAAAGCAAAAGGTAAGCAACCAACAGAAGAATGATTACACAAACTGAAGAAAACACTACAATAAAGAAATCAATTGTTATAATCGAACGTTATTTGAAAATAAATAATAGCAACACGATCAGTGAGTCAAAAAACCATGATTAATATTTATTAAGAAACAAAAAGTTTATAAAATGCAATTCTGAAAAAAAAAAAAGAAATTAATGTGTCATGAAAACAGCAAACTAAAGCTACAAAAAAAAATGAATTGTAATTAATCGATTTAATGTATCGTTAAAACAGCAAACTAACGTTAGAATAAAGAAATCAAATGTTACAATCGAACGTTATTTGAAAACAAATAATAATATCAGTGAGTCAAAAAAACTGCGATTAATATTAATTAAGAAGCAAAAAAGGAAGAACAAAAAGTTTATAAAAAAAATGCTAATTAAGAAACAAAAACTTTATAAAAAATGCAATTCTGAAAAAAAAAATTTAATGTGTCATCAAAACAGCAAGCTAAAGCTACAAAAAAGAAATGAATTGTTATGAATCGATTTAATAAGTTGAAAATAAATGATATCAACAAATCACAATAATAGCAACACCATAATGCAAATTAAGAAACAAAAACTGAAGAACAAAAACTTTATAAAAAATAAAAAAAAACCGTCTGATTTTTTTTCCCCAACGGATATATGAATTCGAAAGTTGCTGTTATCTCAGAAGATATTGAAATTAAGAAAAAGCCGTAAGCGAAAAAGATGTTTATTTTTTAAAGCTCTTTCCAATGATATAACATTTGTGTCAGTACAATAAAAAAAAAAAAAAAAAAAAAAACGGAAAATTTTCCAAAAGATGGTCGCCAGCATTGTTTCTGAAAAGGAACTGGTACAACCCCTGAATCAGCTATCGGCGAGTAGCGATCTCGAGAAGAAGTTTTATAAATAATTTTTTTAAAATTTTTCTAATTCAAAAATCGAAAATCGGGCTTCGAGGTCTGGTGGCCAGCCCCATCTTAGCGAGAAAAAAAGGCGCCAAAAACAGGTATTTTGCTTGGCGAGAAAAAAAGTCGCCAAATATCTGATTTGGGGGGAGTATATCAAAGTAGTTCCCATTGCAAAAATTAAGAAAAACAATAAAATCTCTTGGCTCAGATTTACTGTACGGTCGCTCTTGGCGTGATTTTCCAAAGTTGGCGATAAATAACATTTTCTGACAATCCAACCAATTCTGATTAATCGCAGATGAAGGATTCCTGCCAATAAAAAATGGGAGATTTTGACAAACTGGGAACCAACCAATGAAAAATGGAATATTTTACTTATTTTCATACTTCACTTGTGCAGATTGGCGAGGTTGGCAAGATTTTTGGCGATTTTTTAAAAAATCGCCAAGAGCGACCGTACAGTAAATTTTTACCAATCTCTTTCCCCCCCCCCTTTGGTTGCTATGTTAAACCGTGTCCGTTGCGATGGCTTACATGGTATTTATTTTGATAAATCAAATCGAATCGACAAATTTGAAGTCTTCGGCATTTGTAATTCGAATGTTGAGTATAATACTTCACTTATTGTGGTTTTGGTGATAGAAAGATTTCAGATTTTCGTTTTTCATTTTTATTCTAATTCAAATAAAAAAAAGTTTGATTCCTTGTAGATTTTCTTAATAACTTTGCTTAAGGAATCAAGTATTTTTGTTCATTTTCTATATTTATTTAGTTTAATGATTTTAATTAGAAATATTTTATATAAATTAAAATTAGATGTAAGTTTGATTTCCTAACGATTTCTTATTAAAAAGTTTAAGTGTATCTAATTAATTCTTCAAAGTTTTTATTTGCTTTCAAGAATTTGAGAAAACTTGAATGATAAATAAACTGCTATTCGTTTGTGCTAAAATGAATAATAATTAGAATTTCCTGAAGAATGTATTGAGTCAATAATATAGTATGAAAATGGGTACTTCTTCATTTCACCGTTGCAAGTTATAAAGTCGCCAAATGGCATTACTATGCGTAACAAAAAATCACAAAATTTCTGCTTTTTCCATCATTAACTTTCTGTTTTTTCCAAACATTTTAAATAAAAAAAAATATTTTTACAAAATAAAATTTTCAATTAACATTAAATGAATTAAATTAATGGTACAATCCTAGGAGACAGGATTCAATTTGTCACCAAAGGTCCCATACCTTTGGTGACAAACGGGAAAAAAAAGCGTCCAGGCAGAACGAAAGGGCAAAATAAGAATTCTAGAAATCGTTACGTTTATCGTATCTAGTGTATCAAAGTAGGATTACCAAGAATGACAAAATTTATAACCAACTAAAATTATTCATGCCAAGGACCTAAAGCACATTTTAACCTAAGATTCAAAACACTGATGACAATTTTTCGACATAATGCAAATGAATATCTAGATCCGTTGTAGAAAAAGTCCTTAATAGGTGAAAATGCGCTTTAGGTCCCCTACTTGGCGCGTTTTCAAAATCGCCGATGCCATGGCGAAAATTCTACGGCTATTTCAAAGTGAAACTTAATTAGCGACCAATGAAAAGACTAAAACAAAAGGATAATTAATGAGCATTAGTGAAAAAGCGCATCAAATTCGCGAGTTGGTGAAGTAGGGGAACTAAAGTGCAATTTAACCAACAAAAGAATATGGAATTAATTTTATAATACACACATACACAATCAGCCAGTTTAATAATATAAAATTCCAAACACGAAAAACAAAAAGCATCATACTTATAACTTAAAAGGGATAAAAAGAAATTATTGGCTGTATCCCAGTGTACGGTGCGCTATTTTTATACAATTAATATAATTATAGAATATACAATTAATATCATTATATAATATAAAATTATATTATTTTATACAAATAATATAATTTTATACATTATTATATACAATTAATTATAATTGTATATATGATTACCGTTGTATATATGCGTACCGTATAAGGAGCGTACCGTTCACTGGGAATTAACCGAAATTATTAAAGGCGGAAAAAATTATAAGGGTAAGTAAAGTCCAAATTTTAAAATGCAAAATTAAGATTTCATCTTGATTATTATAAGTTATTCTCTAAAACATAAATAATAACATTTTATCACTCACTTATAATTTTGGCTTCATTTTTTTTTTTTTATTATTCCATAAAAGCTGATCTTCTACTTTGTAGGTGGAGTTTTTTCTTCCCCAGGTTTCTTTTCTCCTGGTTTTCCTCCTTTATCATCAGGCTGTCCGGGTTTTTTTCTCACCAGGTTTTTCTTCAGGCTTTTTAGGATCCATTTCTTCTTCCACGGGAATTAAATACTCAAATGAAAATATGTGATGAATTTTTTGCTTTAAGTAAACTATGCAGTAACGCAGCTTATCAAATCAAAATTAGAATGTGAAATTCTGCAAATTGTCTCACTTCACTCGCGTATCATATCCACGTAGCACCTTCTCACGTGGATGTTCAAACCAGCCTTTACAGTTTTAAATAACTGTAGCAATTTTTACTTCTGGAAACGTCTAGAAATTTCTGTAAAGTTTGGAATAGAGGGTGCTAGTTTCTCAGTTAATAGGAAAATGGTTCCTATCATAACTTACCGCTGTTGTACTTCTTACATGTTTATATTATTGAAGACTAATACAATAATATTCCATGTTTCAAAATTGATGTCGGATTTAATATTGATAGCAATCAAAACATTAATTTATATTCAATGAATGTTACTACGTTATAGATCAACTTCGATTCAAATTAAAGTTATTTCATATTGTAAGTGCGAATGATGAAAACTTTCCGAATTTCAGTAAAAGAAATCATTATAATCATAGAGGTTGCCTTTGACTAAATTTTTAGTCAAAAAGGGAATAGTTATCCGAATTCAGCAACATTAAATGAATGAAACTTTTATTTCTTTTTTTCCAGTTAATAACAATCATGTAAAAATAGGGGAAATGGCGGCATTTTTAAACAACCAAGCTAACAACATTCAAATTAGCAATATACTTTATGGTGCCTCTTTGATTCTCGTAAAGTTGTAATCGCGATTGATCGCCAAGCCGGGCAAACCCCAATCATATTCCGATAGCAACAGGGGAATTCATTGTCTGTGCCAACAAAAATCGCCAATAAAAACGATAACCAAACAAAAATCGCCATGTTTGCCAAGGGGCCACCTTAAAGTGTAGTTTTACCATAATTTGACATTGGTAACGAACAAATTTCAAATGGACAGACAGACAGACACATTACACTTGCTTTTATTATCCATCTATAACCCCGGAATCAGCTATCGGCGAGCAGCGATCTCGAGAAGAAGTTTTTTAAATAATAATAATTTTTTTAAAATTTTTCTAATTCAAAATTCGAAAATCGGGCTTCGAGGTCTGGTGGCCAGCCCCCTTGTGCTTCCGTGTAAAAAATTCCAGGTCCCTGCGTGCGATAGATTTGGCTAGAGAGCTCGGTCAGACGGACAGACACATTACACTTGCTTTTATTAATATAGATGTTATATACAGCATGTATGTTGTCAACAATTGAACATGCTGCATCACTTAAACTTCACGTTATAGTAAGGAAATTTATAGAACAGTACGAAAATTTTGTGAAATGAATATTTTTTCGTCAATTTTTAAACCAGTTGGTAGTAATGATATTTTAAGTATACAAAAAAAAATATTTAACAGCAAATGTCTTACATACAAACATCATTGATATGCTTGGGATATTATTTAAAATATGTTGATTTCTCATGTAAAAAGATTTATGGCTTCTACATTTGATGGAGGTTGAATTTTAGTCTATGGTGATTGTATCTTATTGTGTCAATGATTTACAATTCGTGTCAACCCACATCTTGTATCTGCTTACAGACGACGAAACAGATGGATTGAGGATTATCATATTGAATGTTATGCTGGATTTCAATAACTCACTTTTACCAAAAAGTGATAATTTTTTAAATAGTCTAGTCACATAGCTATTTCCCAAATTCTGATTGAAGAAATGGGATTATATCAAACAACTGGATGATATTTGCAAACAGTATAGAAACTGCAATTTTTTATTTTAGCCAAAGTAATAGTAATTATTTTGGCTAAAATAAAAAAGTCTGTTATTTCAGATAAAAATGTCATTCACGTCCTTTCAAATCCTGTCAAACTATAGGTACAACTGTTAGACATTTTGGTGATGGCCACACTGCAATAGATGACTGATACATCGTTTTTCTGGTAAGAAGAGCTCAAACTTAGTTCGTAAGTAGCATTACTCAGTAACAGTGTACATAAACATGGTAATAAATATCAGTTTACTGTGTCAAGTTAAATTCACAAATGTGGCCTATTCGTCAACCATCTTGAATACTGAATTCCATTGAAAGTAAGGCATTAGAGAAATTACTTAGAGTGGTGCAAGAATCATAAAAAAAGGGCAGCTCATCAGTGAAGTAGATCTTTAGGGTGGTCCTGGAGATGTTATCTAGGCATTATGATGATCACGCAGACAGAGCTCCACACTTTTGACTGTAAATAAAAATCATTATTTACTGTAAATGAAAATTATTATTTAATAAAAAAATTAATTATAAAAAGGTGATCAAACGACGTGTTTTTCGTACAATTTGAGATTTGGTTTATGTAGATGATAATGCAAGGCCTCATAAAGCCACATCGGAATCCTGCTGATTAGATAATACTGGAAAGGGAAGATTTCACTTGAACAGATTGGGAAACATACTATACTGACTTAAATCTTATAGAATTGTGTGATGGAAACTTGCGAAAAAAAGCTTTTGGCATTATTACACTTTCCGGAAATATCTAAACACCGAAAAAGATACCGATTGAGAAGTGGTCACCCTTACCTCAAATACTTCTGGGCAATCTCTATACTGAGTATGGAACAATGAGGCAAAACAAGCATTTCATTATAAAAAAGAAAAATTGTTTTAATTGTAAACACGTTTCTTTTTTGTGATTTCTTTCATTGTTTCCTGATATTTCCTTTTGTCTAAAAATTATTTTTGCTCACCATTTTTGCTCAAATGTAACTTATTATAACTACTCCTGTGGTATGAAATGTTCACCAAACGCTTGAACAAAATTGTGAGGGAGTCCTTGTATCTTAAAGATTCAACCTCAAATTAAATCCCCTAGAATTCATCAGAAAACTGTCTTTTGTGTATATCAATATAGAAAGTATTTCTATATTCCTTAAATTAATAAATTAAGTATAAAACCTGAGTGTGTATCATTCTCAAGATTTAAATATTTCTAATACTTACTCAGAGCATCTTGCACATACGTGAGCAATGCCAACCATTTTCTTGTTAAAAGCAGTCAGAGATTGCACATAGGACAATTTTTGGCGTATTTATTTCACTAAGGAGCTTTTTCCTGAGCTATGGTTTTAGCTGTTAGACAAATGGATTTGTTTTTAAATTGTTCAGGTGTAATATGTCAATATTATTTTTCGCACCGCACCAATTATATGGAGCGAAAAATAATACTGTTTATCAAAAGCTATGGAGCATCTTTTTTATCAAAAGCTATGGAGAGGCAGTTGAATAATCACCCCGTTATTGGTAGTAATTTTCATGAATTCAGTGTGAAAGAAATTTTCATGAAAAAGCTTCTTTCAAATGTAAAAGGGAATGAAACTCAATACATTTCCAGTTACCCACTCAGAGAGACATGTATACAAAGAATAAGCAACATTTACTTCCGTTATTCAGTTGTAGCTTGGAGGAATATCAAGATTTCTTTTAGGAAATGTGTGATTTCATCACTATATAATTGTGATTTTTTGCGTATTTTACTGTCCTCAGATATAACTTCTACAAACTAAAATGTATGTTTTATTTACAGTGTATAAAATCGTATTTGAACAAATTTTTGCAAATGTGTACATGTCGCGTCTAATTAATTTAATATATATATATATATATAATTTTTTTTCTATATATATGTTAAATTTTTTAACTTTTTCCAACATGATTTTACTATGTTGATGAATAGTTTTGATACATAAACTATGTGCAGAAAAAAAATTTACTTTTCTTAAGAATATTTTTTTATTATTAATTACACATAATCTACAATGACGCATTACACAAATTTATTATCCTCAATTACAATTTCAAAATATGTATTGATATGTTAAATTCTATTTTCAGTCTTTAAACTAAATTAAACACATTTACTTAAATTGATAAAGAAATTTTATAAAATCATTTGTCAATTTAAGTTAATAATATTAATTAAACTTGATTCATTTTTTACCGTTTCTTTGTTTTTGATGTTTTTTTGCATTATTTATTTTTTCAGATTTGCTAGGATTTATGATCATATAAGACACAATAAACATATTCGAAAGCAAAGAAAGAATACTTCTTTTTGACAATACAGATAAAATTGTTTATGTTTTTAAAGTATTAACTATTGATTTCTCTTTATTTTTTTAAAAATATTGATAATGTTTTTGCTGTAAATCCTAAACAAAAGTATTCAATGAGAGACCTCTTATTAATTTAAATATATGTAAATTAATTAGAGATAATCAATATTAAATTTTAAAATTCATTTATTACGCTTACTCAAAAACATTTGATTCCTTTTCCCAAGCAAATTTTTATCATTAAATTTTAATTTATCTCAATTTTATTATCATCTGTTTATACTCCCAAATAAGTTTCACTTTTTGAGATAAATACAATACATTTTAATATATATTTTAATACCATGCAATCAAATACAGTACATTTTAAATTGCTAAATATTATTTCATAAAGACTGATATGATAATAAAGAAACATAATAATATTTCAAAGAATCTTTTAAATGGTTAAAATCTTTAAGAGCACATTAATAGTAATATCACATTTTTATTTATTTAAAAATAAATTACTCAAAACACATGTATTATAGAATATAGAAAATGTTTAGTTTATAGTACATGTACTTACAATTTTTAGAAATAATAATATATATTAAAAAATAAAATCAATGTGTAAACTAATTATGAAATAATTTCATGACACCATATTTTTTTCTTTATGTAAGTCCTGAACATCCGAAAAATATATCTTGTTCACATCCAATAAAACAACCCTCGTTAAGTCAAGAACACTCTTGAAAAGATTTCGATTTCTATTGATCTAACGAAACGATCCATTGTAAGAAGAAAAAGAATTGTTTAGTGGGAACATCCATGCTTTCTTCCAGATGGTAACATATTCTATAAAAACTGATAGACTATTAAAAGTGGACGAAGTACAATTTAGAGTAAATGCGGGTATTCAGAAAGAAAAAGCTTACAAAACTTGTAAATTACAAGGTATAATTTAGGTAATTCGAAACATTTTTAAAGAAATTTCATTGTTAATTTTGTTATGAAAATTTTTTATACGAACAACATTATTTTCCTAATTACATTATTAAATTATTTATCAGAAATATAAGTACGTTTTTAAATTAGTGTCTTTTTTAAGGAATGTACATAATAAAGTATCATTAATTCTTGAATGTCCAATAATTCTCATCATAAAGGCATAGTGTAATGATGGTAAAATTTTGAACATACTGCCTGGGTTAAGAATATTTAGCTCGCATTTATTTTTAATTCAAATGATTAATGACTCTGGTATAAATTGGTATGCAATAATATAATAGTAAAATATATTAATAGTATAATAGGTAATATATATACATATATTTATATTATAAAGATTATTGAAGATTATTCTCGGTGAAGTATGAGTGTGAACTATACGAATTAAAATAAAAATTCTTATTAAACAATTGTAAAAAATGTGGTTCTTGTTTATGTTACAAAAGTATTTTCTATTACCTACAATGCGATTTATTTAAATATAGATTTAGTGTTGTGGTTTAAGATTATATCTAATATTAAAGTTATGCGTGTGTTTTCCATTAAATTAGTAGAATGAAGCAAAACTATGGGTACATGTATTATAACAATCCCTCTGAAATGTATTCTGCTTGCAACATAACACTAATACTCAATTTTTTGGACACAATTTATATGCAAATGATCATAAATAAATATTCCTAATATTAGATAGCATAATTAAATTACCTACTTAACTTTCAGTTAATATTTTATTAACTGAAACAATAGAACTGACTTAATAGTATACTATTAAGTTCGTTACTACCAGAAGCAAAATTTTACAAAACAAATTATTGTTACATATTCTTCATTGCAACAAGAAGAAATGAAGTCGATTAATTTTTTTTTCTAAATAAACATATTATTCGCTCTCTTTTCAAAATTAATCAGCAAAGATTAGAACAGAAAACTGCTTCAAATTTTCCAAATGTTAAAATTTATAGATTCCATAATACAATAAAGAAATATCGCCGTATTCACAACTGATCTTCCAGACGACTCACTAACTCTTTGTTTTGCCTTCAAGTAATCCCACTACTTTGCTAAGATCGGTATTTTAACTCCTTAGATGACTCTCTATGGAAGTTTTTAGAATTTTTCTATAATAACTATAGATTGTTTTAACCTTTTTTGAACAATTGGTTCAAAATTTCGAAAGTGTTAATTTAATTTTAATTGCTAAAATTGTGCATATTGCAAAAAAAGTAACCGTATGTCGTCAAGCTACCTTAGTGCATACAGATTAATTTTTCAGCTTGGAAAAATCTATTTTCACAGAATAAACGTTAACCAGGTGATACATTTAAAATAATAAAAAACAGAACGATTAGTTACGCTAGAATTCGGAAATATAAGACACTTCAACAACAAGTTATATTATTTAAATTCTGAGAAATTCAATAAGTTAATCAATTTGTTGAAAACTAGTTCATTTTACTTTCAAAAATTCTATGAACATACAATAAGAAATTATTTTCTAATTATGTTTACAAAAATTATATTCTAGCGAAATAAGTATAAGTACTCAATTATCATAATTTTATATGGATTTACAGAGCTAGTAGCCGAAAAGTTATCTCTCTCAACATCGGTTCATCACTTTTTTCATCATGACTTGGTTCATGTGGATTCATTACAGTTCATCATGATTCATACGTAGATTTCGAATGTTTGTGGTAATTTTGAATCAACTTTGAACTTTAGATTTCGATATGAGCAAAAAAATATGTCCATTTAATGCAAATGAAAAAAACTATTCATTGTGGAATTATTAGCTGAATTCATAAGATTATTTGTGTTTTAGAAATTCAGGCACTATTACAATTTTATGTCATATCATATAACAATTGTTCAGATTCATTTCCTAATTTCATATTATTATAATATTATAACTATTTTCTAATTGCAACGTGAAGAAATACATGATGTGCTTTAAATGAATTTATTCGTGAGTGAAAATAAAATATAAAGCTTTTTGCACCTACTCTAAAATCTCTGTGGTATGATATGAATAATTTCATCTATTTAGAAGAATTAAAAAATGGATGTCAGCGTCATGCAACATTTAAACATTAATTTAAAAATTTTCTTCTTTCAAACACATTTAATGCACAAAAAGAGGAAAATTGGAGCATTTATTTTTATCTCCCTACAGTTATTTCTTTACAGATTTAAATTTTTCAAAGCTCTTCAAATATTTGTGCTCAGTATGAAAATAGGATATATAAACCAGGAATTAACTTGAAAAACTGCTATAAAAAATTTATATGAAAAATTAATGAGAAAATAATTAATAAGAAAAATATTTTAAGTATATCAAAGAATGATTATTTTGCAATAATTATAATAAAAACCATACAGATTATTTTAATGCTAATCATCAGCATTAACAAAAATTTAATATTTATTTAATAATTTAGATATTTTGAATTTTAACAATTGCAGTTTAGATTTGCATGGAAGATCATTTTTAAAAACATATGAGGTAATGCAATAGAAAAACTACTGAAAAAAGTAATTTTTTGACTATTTTATGAAAAATGTTACAAATTGCTTATTTATAATTGAGTTTAATTGCCGAACATAAAAATTTGAAATGCTACCTTTTGTTATATTGCTTTATATTTTTGTCATAATTTTAAGGAAGAAAATAACAGTATTTATATTAATTTAGTATGTACCAAGTCAATTACTGAATCTAAAATTCATTTAGGGTTAAATACTTGAAATATGTATCATCCATTTTAAAGTTCAGTCTCATTTTTCTTAAAAATCTCTAATACATTTATGTTTATGTCAGATAAGAATTAATTAACACCATAAAAATGCTTAATAATACTAGTGAATAATATATTTTATTATAAAAAATCTAAACACTAGAGATTATATTTTTAAAATAATATTTAAATGATTTAAATATGAAAACAATTTTCTGATAAATTTAATGTAATGGTAAAATGCATCGAGATATTTATTAAATTTAAAGGTTCAATTCGTAAGCGAAGAAAAATATATCATTTATTAAGTATAGTTTAATCTAAGATTATTCCCAGATTCAAAATATTTTATGAATTATTTTCCTTTATTCAAATAATTTTAATATTTCATGCATAACTGAGATTTTTAAAAGGAATCAAAATTTCTTTTAAAACAAAATGGAAAGTTCAAAAGAATTTATCTGAATTCCTTAGAGAATTGAATACATTTTGTTTGACATTCATTATCAAAGAAATTTTAATCCAGAAAATCAAAATAGATAGTAATTGTTTATCTTATTACTATGAAATAATTTTAGAAATTAATCAGTTTCGGAAACCTAAGCAAAAGGAATATTATAATTAAAGTTTAATTTGGGTTTTCTTAATTAAAACGATCTAAACTTTAACTCTTAATTAAAAGGTAAAAACGAATATTTTAATACAAGTTATGACGTAATTGGAAATTAATTTCCATGTGAATTCTCTGCATACTTAATTAAATACATTTAAAACCTTTTAATTAATGATCTCTTTTAGTAGGTAAAATATGTTTTAAGTAAAAAGATTGTTAAACGTGATGATTAATTTTTTTTTTAAATCAGCTTTTGGTTGAATAATTGCGTAAAGAATGATTATAACTTATGAGATCAACAAATTTAAATTAATATGTACTTGATAAAAAATGAGAATTTTAATTTGTAATGAAATTGAATAAATAATTTCAGTGATCTTTAAACTGAAAAAATTAATAATATTATATTTTGTTAATAATTTTGTTATAAAATATTTATTTGATACTATAAATAACACAAATATTTTATTAAAACCTAACGCGTTATATTAAAACTTATGGAAATGCATTTTATGTATATTTATGTTAAGCATTTGCTTCTCTATTATATATTATTTTTGTTTCTAATGACGGGCACACTTGAGTAATTAACCCATTTGCCTCAACAAAGCCGGAAACTGCTACTCATTTTATCGTTACCCGGTGAATCAAGTCACAGAGGTACGAGTAGCATCACCCACGCATATAATACTTAATTATGTTAAATTTTCTATATTGTTGTATGAAAAAAATTCACTAAGTTTGTATGACATACAAGAAAATACAGTGAGTGCAAATCATTATCATATTCTTAACAATACAATATTTCAAGTCTGCAAGGAAGATATATAAAAATTCATTGAAATAATGTAAATAAATTATTTTTCTGAGAAAATATATGCTTGAATAAAATCAGAGCACATTAAATTTGCAAGAGTTTTACAGCATATATTTTATACTAATTCAAATTATTTCAGAATTTTTAAGATAATTATGTCTATCTCTCAAGATCTTATAAGAATATTTTAATTTAATAAACTACTCTAAAAAAATAACTTTATTTGTAATTTTGTAATATAAGAAATCTTATAATGAAAGTCAGTTTTTGTTCACATAAAACCTTTCTTCCAAAATTGATTTTTTTTAAAAAAGGAAAAAAAATAAATGTTCTTTTGATTAATTTAATTTTCATTACATTTCAACGAGTTTTGTATTATTATTATCATCAAAAGAAAATATTTCAAAATCTTTTTACAAAAAATTGCCGTTCATAAATTATCTATATATTATTGAACATTTTTAGAGAATAAATACAAATATTATTTTCAATGTATTGAGAAATTTTTGTTTAAAAAGTTTTAGAAATAATTAAAGATTTGAGATTTTACATTTCTTTTTTATATATTTTATAATTCAATATTAAATCCCTCTGTAATATATAATTACATAATCATGTTTCAAATGATTATAAATTATTTGTCTTTCACATTTCTTGACTAAAATGAACATTCTATTAAAAACGAATCATCACAAGGAATTTTTCAACAAATATTTCCCTTGTTAAATTGATTTGTGTCGATAGCTCTTGTTGTATATCAATAACTTTGATGCATTTTCTCTTTAATTGACATTAAGCTAAAATTATTCTAGCCACTTTTGCACTGTTTTCTTTTATATTATTATTACCATATTTTATGATAATTTTCTGTTTTTTTATGTGTACCTGAAAAACAAAGACATAAAGTAAATACATCAATGATATTTTTAATTTTTTACAGAAGTAAAATATAATTTCAAAGAATAAAGGAATTAATTGAAATTAATTTCATTGAAAATTATTTTAAGGAAATAACATTAACATATTGATTTTTGAATTGTTAAAATATTGTTGATAAAATATGCCTCTCTTTAATTTCGTTCTTAATTGTTTTTAATAATTTTGACTGTATTTGTAAAATGTTTGCACATAATGCCTCATTTTTATAGAATACATTTTATAACGTATACTTTATAAAAATATATAGATATTAAAATAAAATTGCTTGAAAAATATTGTTACCTCTTATAACACGTATTCTAAATTTCAAATTAATTTTTAAATAAAATGCATTATTTTTAAATATTCAATCTAGAATTTAAAAATATTTATTTGAATATTTTCTTAAACTATCTCAATTTAAAACATAAATCTTCGTACTTATTTTTCTAAAACATTTATTGAAACACTTTCTAGAACACATTTGTTTTTAATTATTTTCACAGTATAAATCTTATGTGATACGAACTTGATATTGAGTTGGCTTATTTTAAATTTTAACCCAACAATTACGTTTCACGCACGAGCTCCAATTTAATCAGAACAAACAATTTTAATGTAGATTCTGAACTTCTGTAAACTTTCACTTGTGAGTTGGAAATCGAAGATTTGAGTTGTATGCTAATGAACTGAACTCCAAAGAAATAATCATTTAGTTACTAACCTTTGAAATGAGTTGGTGGAAACAAATAATACATTTCTAACATGTAGTATTGTTAATGAAGTATTTGTTTTGATTTTCAACTAAATAACGTTCAGATGTAAATAGCGCAGCTTCCAATAAAAACATTTAAATTGTAAAACATTTTAATGTTTAAATTGTTTCTATTATCACTGAATTATTTAAATATGTAGCATCCTTTTTTTCTTATTAGTACTTGATAATGCTCTGAAAGATAATGAAAAATAAAAGTTAAATTAGAAGAAAAATTCATTTTCGCGTAATTCAGTGATAATAGTTTTGAAGTTGAGTTTATTTTTTCTCTAAACTCGAAGAAAATAAAATAATGAAAAGATAATGCTTTGGATTTGCCATAAAAGCAGTTTTCA